>QFEQ01000146.1:0-262728 GCA_003316335.1 Hemileccinum impolitum | reverse complement strand
ATCGGTTTAACTTCATAGATTTTGACTGTAAAATAAGCACTTTGATCTATGGTACAGACCTGTTTGGGAGTGTCTTTAGATGGCAGACGGTCCAGACTATACCCACTTACGCGTCTCAAGGGAAGTGGTCCTCCAGTCACTTTAGTGTTATTCCTTTTGCTTCCGTTACTATCGCGGACGGCAAGTGCAGGTATGTTTTGGGTGCCTCTGTCATGTCCTACATATATGTAGTCTGTGTCGCTTATCGAATGCCTCTGTGTATGGCGATGGACCGGATCTGCTGGACTAGCCTGATGAATTCCCTCAGTGCCGCATGGGGACGACAAAGCGCAAGGCCGAGATAGCGAAAGCCAAGGTCGTGCTCGGTTGGCATCGTAGGAGTGCCCTAGGCACTGGCTTCGCCGGATAAGAAGCCTCTTTCCCCCCACAGCCTTCACCATCCAGCCACCACCACGCTCTTGGTTGTGTCCCGGGCGTACCTCGAACGCGACATGGACCCTATCCCACTTCCTTGCCCGTCCTCGTCCGTGCGCGCTTCAAGGCGCTGTAATGCCGCCAAACAGTGTCGGACACTCGTGCAGGCCCTCGTGGATGAATACGTCCTCGAGCACGGCGGGCGGGATGAAGTGGTGCTTTGAGAAGAGGGTGTGTCGGATGTGACCGTGGTGGGCTGAGAGTTGAGTACACTCGGAGGGTGGGGAAGACGAGGGATTCTGCGCGTGGATTGGACGTACCGTGCGGAACCTGGGCCCAGAGATTTGGAGGTAAGTTATGTAACGGTGACCGGCACGGGCCCGGGAGTCGGTGCGGTTGGCTTATTTATATCAGCCTAGTAGGGAGCCAAAACATAAGAACCAACCTTCATATCCGCTTTAACATACAAGTGACTTTCCCGGCCACTCTGAGTGAGATTAGACCGCTACTAACATCAAACACAGCCTATCTTATTTAATGCCTGATCCGGGCACGGGTCCAGTACCAGTGTCGACCAGCATTGGTGGTGCGAAGGCATTTAGAGCGAGATTGTGAGTGCGCCAAGTGTCCACCCAGTGATTCTTCGGTTAACAAGGTGCGTGTGAACTATTGAGACATTGCACGAGTATGGCCACTTTCACTCATCAACGTAGTGGTATGTTCCTTCGTCACCGTTGTCCTTGCAAACCGGAACTTACGGTCAAACAAAAAACTTGCAGACAACAACCACCCTTGCTATGACACATGCTACCAGTCCCGGTGATCTCGTCGAACTCGGATTTCGGAGGGATCGGGTTGTCACGGTATCTCGGGTGCCGCTCCGACTTAGAAACGACCATTGTGCTGGATGTCAACACTCTGCCTACTGGGGGCGTTCTAGACGAAGACAAAAGGAAGGACCATCCGGAGATGCGACCAATTCGTGCATGGACGAGAATAGACCTTGTGTGGACCCCGCGCCCATGTCGAATGGGCACTCCGAGTCTCACGGCTGTCCTCCAAGTATCCTATCGCTCCGCGGAGGTGCAAGTACGAGAGTGGTCACGCAGCCACACTAGCGCAGTTAGTGCGCATACGCGCAGCGTTGGTGTGCGTTGGTGGCTCGAGATTTGGTGGCGTCGAGCAAAAACCGTGCCTCGTGTTCTTGCAAAATGACCATGTATGAACTGCCGTATAGCCTTTCTGGCTGGGGCGTGTCCCACGATGTGGAGGCGAGCTATTAGAAGACGATGGTTTGCGATCCGAGCTCAATGTGACGCTGCTTCCGTTCGCCCTCGTCCCCCTTCGCCTTCTTGCCCCGAACCCTCCATCTCTCATTACAAGTCTCGGTTGGTTAGCAAAACCAATCAAAAGCCATGGCATCCGAGGCATCCGACCCAGAGGAAAAATATGCAAAGCAGAACGAGGAGCATGTTGTGCCCAAGAATAGGTTAGGAATCGTTAGCTTCGCTCTGACGTGTACGATGTTCCTTGCCGCGCTGGATCTGGTAAGTCAAAGGACAATTACCTGTCCGATGGGTCTGATGGGGACGACATTTCAAAGACTATCGTCGCCACTGCGCTTCCTACCATTGTCGCCCATCTTCAGGGGGGTAATCACTACAGCTGGGTTGGGAGGTATATCCCTCTTCATTTCTTTTCAACATTCGAAAGGTATGACATGTTGCGTTAGCGCATACATGCTTACGTCGGGGGTGTTCGGCTCGCTTTATGGAAAATTGTCCGATATGTTTGGTACGGTCTTCGTTGCGAGTGCATGTAGAGGACAATCCTCATTTGTGCACCAGGGCGAAAACCAATCCTCTACTCGTGTATCATCACCTTCTTGGTCTGCTTTTATTTTCTTCGGACCGCAGTAACCCCTTTGCTAATCGTCGTCATGCCAGCTCGGATCAGCGCTTTGCGGAGCTGCACAGACCATGAATTGGTTGATTGTTTCCAGAGCGCTCCAGGGGATCGGTGGCGGCGGCGTCATTCAACTCTCCATAATCATCATCTCAGATATTGTCCCGTTGGAAGAGTGCGCCTCCAAGCATCTTCTCTGATACAACTGACCATCGTGTAGTCGAGGACGATACAGTGGCTTATTGGGCGCTACATATGGCGTTGCGAGGTACTTCGTCTTTTCACGGAAGATCCAGATTCCAGATTGACTGACTCTGTTGTACACAGTGTGGCTGGTCCACTCCTGGGCGGTGTAAGCCCATGTTGTTTCAAGCATCCGTCATAACGGCTAAATCGACACAGGCTTTAGCGCAACATGCTTCGTGGAGATGGTGCTTCTTCATCAATTTGTATGTACTTGGCAGAACAGCAAGGTTGGATCCGGCACTCCTGATCACTATGCCCGCAGACCTATCGGTGGTATTGCAGCCACCCTCTTGTTTTTCTTCCTCAACGTCCATCCACCCCAGAAACGCTCGCTTCGTGATCAGATCGCTGAACTTGATTTCATCGGCCTTTTCAGCCTAGTAACAGGAGTCATTTGCCTCCTTTTAGGGCTCAACTTTGGTGAAGAAAGTTGTCAGTTCTTTGTGTTGTCATGCTCGCCGCGTTGACCGATTGAATTCCTTGATTGATTTATCTCTTGAAGGGTCAAAACCTCAGCCAATCACCTTGCTTGTCGTGGGGATGGTCCTACTTGCCGTTGGCGTGGTCAACGAGGCGTTGACAAAGCGTTCAGCCATCATCCCTCCCCGTTTGTTCAAGGTGAGTCTACAGCCTGAGCCATTCTCGCTGTTCTGACAGTGCTGAAGACGCGTACCACTGGGTGTCTTTTGGCAATTGGATTTCTTAACAGCTTTGTTTTCTTCTCAACAATTTTGTGAGCGTGGAAGGTTTGATCCGAGTGTTTATAGGACTATGCTGATCCGAATCATAGTTATCTTCCCTTGTTTCACCAAGGTTTGGTTTTACCGCTGATTTTGTGTGTGAGCATCTGGTTGATGTCTTCTCCAGTCCTTGGTGCTTCGGCTACTGGTGCAGGAATCAAGTACTTATTCTTTTCGCGTACTCGTATTTTTGTCCTACTCATCCATTTGTATTCAGAACACTTCCATATACCCTCGTATCTTCCACCTTCTCGGTCATCTCTGGATTCGTCGTCTCAAAGATGGGGAAAAACCTGCCAAGCCTCTGGTTTGGGGGTACGCTGACGACCGTAGGGACGGGCCTCATGATCATGCTTGACTATACCTCCAGCCTGTGCGTTTTTGTTTTTCTCTTTGGAGGGACTGGTTTAGCAGTGCTGTGCTCAACGGAATTCTCCGCCCAAGTGCCGAACAAGAGGTTTTCCCTCTGATCGCGGCCATCGGCGCGGGATTTTTGTTCCAGATTCCGATATTGACCCTTCAGGCGGCGATGCCGCTCAAGGATATGGCCACCGCTACGAGCGGCTTTATGTTTCTTCGGTAAGGACACATCTCACTTTTCCTACTTGGCTGACTGGAAATGTTTGATATTTTCACTTTCTTGTCTGTAGTGCGCTGGGTGGAGCGGTCGGCATTGCCATTGGTGAAGCCATCATTGCCATCGTTCTCCCCCGCAAACTTGCGGCCATCCCCAATGCGGCCAATCTCGATTTTGGGAACACCGTCTCGGAGCTCATCGACAGCGTTAACCAAGTGTCCTTGATCCCTGTGCGTTTTTTGTGTGGATTGACACGTTCCGCGATCCGTCGCTGATTCGGACTGCTTGGATCCGAACTAGGACGCCACGCTTCGCGATGCAGTGTTGCATGCATGGGCAAGGTCGATCGCGGTCATTTGGATGGTGATGACCGCGTTGGCTGGCGTTGCGCTGATCTTGATGCTGTTTCTGCGGGAGTACTCTGTGCAGGGGAAGACCAAGAAGGTGAGAGATGCTCGAGTTGGGCATGTGGAGGACGGTACTATCGGCACCGATAACGAGGGGAAGGCGTCGACAGCAGAAGGGGCAGAAGCATGAAATTTTATGTATGAACTTGCAACGGTTTTTAATGGTTCGCGCTCGATGGATGACTACATACTTGGAGATTAGATTTTTACCATCAATAGGTGAAGGTGATGATGACACAGAGAAAATAACAAACAAAAAAGGTTCACGACTCAGAATAGGTGCGATAGTGTCGGAGGCAGTTTCCGACATGTCAATTATCCACGCGCAGCATCCTTCCCATCAGCTTCTCTGCGCTTCAAGTTGAACATATAAGACCCCGCTCAAGCCTCATGTACACCCTCCCCGGGAATCCCGCCCGCGTTTTCGTCCCCTGTCGCGGCAGCGTCTGACTAGTACTCTCCCATTCAGCGGCTTCCACAAACGCGCGCCCGACACACCACGCGACGGTACACTAAATCCAGTGTCGACCCCGCACCGGTGATGAAGGAGACCACGATCATACAGCTCCCACACGCCGATGATGAACCGAGGCATCATGCAGCATAACAACGAGGAAGCAAGCATGATCAATACATTGATGACGATGGGAGGTGTGGTGGCAGTTGCACCCGCATTGGCCGTGACAAGGACGTTGTAAAGTGTGTTGCTGCAGAAAGCATGAGGATGACCCTTTTCCTCAAGGATAGAATAATTACCATTTGGTTGATGTACTGATTAGGTTGCCATTGTTGAGTGCACTGTACATATCAGCTAGTTGCTTCAAGGTTTGGATGACAGCAAGAATCAGCAGTGTAACACTGAGGACAAATCGCGGAAGTGCACAATACACGCCGAGAAGCACCGGAACTAAATGTGCCACTGCAAAAAGAGAAATTAAGAACTTAGGAAATGGAAATTAGAGAAACAGATAAGAAACAGATGCTTCCGATTTACGTTGAGACATACCCATGAAATAGCTACAGTGGAACTGCTGTAGATCGCCGGTAAAACCACGGAAACAACTATTTGCAACTTATAAATGAACACAAGGACATAAAGTATTGTCCTAGATCGATACCACATTGTGTAAACACGCAGAATCATTACAACTGTAACTGAAGTCAGACAGGCGAAGGTAGATTTACGGGCACACTAGCTTACGATCGGCAGTACGAATGAACACCGGAAATGTCCACCAGAAACAGCACACTACCTTTCGAACCATGCTAGATACTGATGTCATGCAGGACAATAGACTGATGTACTTACATCTCTCTGGTCATTAGTGCTACAACTTAGTTAGTCAGGTTCAGATGCGTACGTCTATGATTGTTTGATTCCTGGTTGACGGCTAAGATATAGAATAGACAAACGTACTTGAATAGGGCCGGGTATAAAGGAAGTACCAACTGCATATGCAGTACGTGGTCAGTCCAACCGACCTAGATTCATACTATTGAACATACTAAATCCGCCTAACCTTGGGATGGATCAATTCCATTAGTCAACACGAACTGTAGCGGTGATAAACATACATAGCACAACAGAGACCAGGATAGCAAACCTATTTGCGCAATCATTACAAAACTTGTCGCTCATGAGACTTTGTACATACGATGATAAAAACCGTGGAGACCCAGGTCCACTTCCTACGCTGCAGAGCTGGCAAGGACGTGGTACTTGCTCGAAAATCATTGCTGTCTCACCCAAACGTAATCTATCTGCGTGTATCGTTAGCAGGCCAGAATGCGGCAGAGAAGAACGAAAAGAGAAGATGCCAGTGGGTAGTAGAAAAGGGTGCAATCGATCACATACTAATCAAGGGTTGTCACGTTGTTGAAAGTAGTGCCCTCGAATGAGCAATTCACTTTGGATCTCATCCAAAAGGATCTTGGGCCATGGCGCACTCCACCATTTGTTTGCCGCAATGCCGCCTAGGGAGTCTTCAGACACACATGGACGATCTGGGAGCAGCACGATCGCCACCACTGGCAACTGGACCACCCCAAGCCTCAGACTTAAGGCTATAGTTTTTGACGCGATGCGTGATCAGTCGAAACTTCCTCCCATCGAGGGTATCATGGATGATTTTTTCCGGCCTCGACGGTCCCTTCGCAAGACACTGCGTCTTCCTCTCCAGTTGGATCGATCGGAAGAATAGCCACATCCCGAGCCACTCTAGGATCCAGCATTTTCAATCTATTCGCCAGAGCGCAGGGCGACTTCGGCGTCCGAGTCGGCCCAATCGATCGCGCCGGTGAGCCAGCCTGTGGGCCACAAGTAGGCTCTGACGACACCATTGTCGGCAATATTTCTTGCTATCTGGTCCGTGCTTCAAGTTAGCGCACTTTGACCACGTGATGACCGTTCAACCTTCAACTTGTTCCGAATCCAACATAGACTCGGGGAACGCGCTGGCAAGTCTTGTACTCTCATGTTCGGAACGGTGAACTTTTTCGCGCAGAGTTAAAAAAGTTGCGTCCGCCGTTCCTTGGTATTCAAGTTGGGCAAACGTGATTTGTCGTTATTCGGCGTTTGCCCGCACGAAACATGATTACACCGCGAGGCCTTGCCAGTGGGACTGTGTGCCAGCTCATCACGGTTCGCTTGCTACCAATCTCCTGCACAAACTGAGGTGGGCCCAAGGTACGTCTTGCGCCTTTCCTTCTATCCTAATTTTCATCCTCGGTGTCACGAAGCTAATCCAATCCATGTTTCTAGTGGCTACTAGCTGTTACTAGCATGTCATCGAGTTTGTGCTACGAGATCCAACATCATGTTCCACCGTCGACGTTGGCTCCAGCTCGTCATCCGCCATCACGCGTTGAGAACAGATCATGGATTTGGAGGAAGAGGAAGAAATATTTTTCAAACGATGTGAGACTCCATGAGAGGCAATTTTTGAACGCCGCAGTTTGGGCGATCTGAACTGATTTTTGCGAGTCCTGCTTATTTTCATGATCACGATACTGTACGAAGATGACCCTGTGACCGTTCTCTATCACCTGAGATCGTCTTAACTTGCAGGGATTCTTCAAGCATTTCAAAATCTAGTTCGTATTCACACTGCTGCCAGCCGAGCGACTGCCAGACAGGTTGTCGCTTCCCTATGCCAGGTCTCTCCGATGCGGAATATGGCCATCTCCTAGGCTTGCTGTTAAAAGAGCTGTGGGGTATGCGTCAGCATAAAGTCTGTCTAGCGTGATTAATTCTAGCTGGAGAAGACTCCGACTCACAGCTCTCGAATCCAACAAGATAGTCTTCCGTCGATTTCACTGTTCTTCCTAGTCGGGTATGATTGCAGTAAGTAATACGTGTATCCATTCTGCACATTGACCAAACCTCAACCTTGTCAGTCCTCACATTCCCCGGACGAGGTACGTCTCATTTCATTGACGCACTCCATAGGGATCTCATTGCTTGATGATCCTTTCAGATAGAGTACATCTGGCTCACCGTTTAATTTTCCCTCATCGAGTGCGAGTGTGCATTTGAACTGAATTGCAAGGGATTGGAAAATTCGCGTCGTGACGGGACTCAGGCTAGTAGTGCATGGTAGAAATCATTGGTCACATTCAGTACTACCCTGAAATTGTCATGGCACTGAAGTCCGGGCTGGCACGAATCCGGCTAGTCACTGTTTTGACATGCATAGCATCGCAAGCAAGGCCAGGATATTGCAGCTTTGGTCCTCTCATCATGATTCCAGCAGGCCATTTTTACGGGAACGACGTTACACAAAGTTGTCAGTGAATGAGTGGCGCAGCTGCCAACTCAAACTTTGCGTACGTTACGTGTCACTGGTACGAACCACACTGTCCTCAAGTACTTCAAGTTTGGAAAAGCTTAAGGTTTGCTAGTACACCCAGGCTCCTCTCTGTTTTAACCCTTTTACCTGGAGCGCAACTCAATGGCCCAGACTCGATCGATATTGATCGCGCCGCTCGGCACTAAGCTTTCTTAGCGATGCCTCTTGTTGTCCGGACCGTCGGTCAAGAAATACCAGATGTCATCCATCCGGCGCAGTCGGAAAACCTACACCAGATAGGGCAACCAACGCGCCAGACCGCTGAGAGTATCAAGCCCGGTTGACGATGACGGGCCCGAGGGATATGTGACACCACGTTGAGGATACTTCCAAAGAGAGTCGTGTGAGTGTTTCCGCTATTTGAGCTAATAGTTGCGTAATTTCGTTTGAGATGGAGGGACTGAATCCGACTGACTGAGAACGTAGCTCAGTAAAGAAGGCGGTTGCTCTTTGGAGCATTACCAGCGACCGTGGTGATGAGGATGTGAATGTGCGTCTGCGCCAGGAGGTTGTGCTCTTTGCTATTCGTCCCTATTCCATCCTGATCTGGCAGGTTTATTTATAGGGTTGATTCATTGTTACTGGACCGCAGCGCCGGAAGCTGTGGGGCACTGGAAATGCAACCTTATTTGCAAGTCAGCATAAAAGTTCAACTTACATCATGATTCATTGCAAGTAGAACTGCCAGTGACTTCATCACGTCCTAGCACCAATCAATCGAAGCCCACGGTCAGGCGGGATAACATACTGGTGAATGTATCGTTTGTTCACCCACGCAGGGTGTGATATGTGTTGGCTGATTGGACAATTACCGCCCTCAGACTGAAGTAGAAATAGTGCCAAGGTGGCACACATTGATCTTACCAAGAGAGCTTGCAAGTGAGCGATCACATCGGTAGCTTTCCATCATGATCTTGATGCGGTCCACACCCAGCATGTCAGTGGATCAAATAGTTGGCTGACCTGTACACTGATGCGAATAGCACTACAGGACTGCTATCTTACGTCCCTACCAGTGTCCACTAATATGTGCAACCCCTCGAGCGTCCGTTTGTGAAATATCACTGACCTTTCATTTTTTTTTGTGGGTTCAGTGTCTCACCCTGTCCTGTTAATCAAGTCCATGGCTTCCGCTTTACAGTCCTCTGTCACAAGCATCCAGAAAAATAACTATATAACTCGTATGCTCGTTGACCTTGATGCTTTCCATCCATCGTACTTACTGTTCTTTCTAGTTGTGATCCTCACTGCTGTCGGATATGATTACGGTAAGTGATCTGAGTCTGCAATTGTTTTCGTTCGTTGAGCAAACCTCGACGTTGCCAGTCCTTACATTCTCAGATGAGGTATGCCTCATTCATTGGCGTGCTTCACGGGCATCTCACCAGTTGATGATTTTCGAGGTCGAATATATTTGGGTCAGCGGATACTTCTCCCAGATCCATCATGTATCCTGATGTGACTGCAGAACAAGCGCTGGACACGGGTGTCCACATTATATGTTCTTGTATGTATCCTTTCACGACCCCGTATCAGGGCTAATCATTATCAACCTCTAGGCTCGTTATTTTGGCCTATGTAATATCATCTACGTTTTCTGCAGCACATGTTAACTGATTGCTGATCGGTTCACTAGAATTGGTGCCTTCTGTGTGTTCAAACTTTAAATTCCGTTTTGTTAAGCTGACCCAGTATGATAAAGTGGGCAGTTCTTTCTTACCTGGCCCTGAAATGGTAAAATTTCATGTCACTACGAAGATACCTGGTATTCTAACTACTGTCAGACGTCTGTGTTCATCTCCATCTCACACTGGCTAACAACACTTCTGAGTAGTTGGCCTTCTTTCAACAGTTGTGAGTACAATCATTCAACGCTTCTAGCGTCTACTCTACTCAACGACACTATGAAGGCAGAATCCTTGATGTTTTTTCCCAATGGGCCGGCTTGATTTTTATCGGTGCTGCAGACTGTAAGACTTAATTTAATTTTGTTCGAGATGGATCTCATTAGTAGAAACAGTGGCGATGATCCTCCGTGTGTGGGCATTGTACAGGCGATCCAGGTTCATCCTTGGCACTCTCCTCACATTATTCGCTATTGAAATCATCCCAAATCTAGTATATTGTATGTTGCTCAGCACTCAGAGCGAGTCCGTAGGTATGTGAAGCATAGTTTCATATACTCATGATGTACACTATGTAACACTGTGCTGTTCTCCAAATCACAGTGATTACCGCTCAAGTCCTTGATTTTTCGTTTTGCCTACCACAAAATCCTATCTCCCTCATCTGGTCCGAGATCATAGACATAGTGCAGATCACTTTCGGTACACTGATGTGTCTACTCGTCGTCATCCAATTCGCCAGGGAGTCGCTTCAAATGTACAAAGCAACAAAGCGACTCCACCTGAACCGCTACATGTTCTTCTTGTGAGAGAAGGTACAATCTACTTTCTTGCGTATGTCAACATCTCGTCCCTCCTTCCATGTCTTCTACTATGCAACTACACTGACTTTTGATGATGCCTAGAATCCTGGTCTTTTCGGTCATCCACGTCCTGTACTATGTAGCACAGATTCCGCAGGATGGATGGTGGATACTACTGGCTGTGCCAGAATATGTTCCTCCATTCACACTCGTCCCACGATTTATATTAAGTTTGCGGGCACTGTATGTGCGTGATCTTCAAGGCAGGCACAGAAGTGACGTCGACACGGCATTCGGTTTGACATCGACGGCCATTCAAGCCACTTCCATAAGTACGATCATATTTGCGTACGATGGACAGAATGAAGGTTTAGAGCAGGGAGATGAAATGGAGATGAGAGAGATGGAAGGGGAAATTCCCAGCACCGATAGTAGTGCATGACAGGAATCATTGCATCCAGTGTGGTCTTTGATATTGTATTGTACCCCCTCAGCGGTGCATATTATTTATGTCGAACATCCAGTATGAAAAATGCATCGACAAACCGACAGGCCATAACCGAGGCTACATCTGGACATTCTAGTAGTACGAGTAGGAATAGAATTTGGTTATTGTTCAACTTGCAGATGTGGATTATACTTCGGCCGTGGCGGAGCAAAGAGTGTAACTGGAAGTGGCTTATGACATCTTTCGCTGAAAACTTGAGTACGAACTTTCAAGTTGAACTCCGTTTCCATTTCACTACTAGTAGCAGCATGCGGTATACCGGTGTGACCGACGTTTTCGACCATGCCAATTAAGTTCCAGTTGGCTCATTCTTAAATCTCTTCCTCTGGCCTTCATCTTGTCACACACACAACTTGTAGCAGGTTCACTCTTCGTTTCAAGATCAAAGTGCTTTCTTTGTGTGCACCTTGGTCGCCTCGAGGCCCGGACTATCCGCATCGAACCTCCATAACCCCACTGGCATAATCCGTTTGGACACAACTGGTTTCACCTCTCTTGGTTATTGTAGGTGTCGGTCAAGGTGATTTTGCGCTTGGTGCATGTACTAGTAGTACTTTGGGCCCAACCCACCCTTGTAGGGGTTCCGCCTTGTCTGATAAAAGACCCTTGATGCAGCTAGTGAATTGGCCATCGATCTGATCGGGGCGGGGGTCTGATCGCATCGATTTGTTGCCTAGCTTGAACTTGAAGGCAACTGCTCCTCTTGCTAGGGTCAGCGGACTGACACCTCTTATCGCTTGCGGCCACGTTTTCAATATATGCAATTAGACTTCCTTGATCTCCTAAAATAGGTGCAACTCAGTCAATTTGGAGCATGAACGCGTTGTTGGTTCATCACTCATACTAGTACCAGCGTGCTCAGGGGGCCGGTGGGGGGTATGTGCCGAACCGTCCAGCATTCTGCGAAGACACCCGTCGTCTGGATGCTTGAGGTGAGCTGCCTTTCGTCTTAGAGGGAGGGAGGGAACGATTGTTGATGATTTTCATTTGAAGTGATGTGCAACATGGCTCATGACCGACAGCTCTGCTTAGCCTGGGGACGGATGCGTCACATATGGTGGGCCCTTCCAGATGGCAAGCAGGCCAGAAACCAAATTGGCATGCTGTAATCCCCCGAATTTCCCTGCAAGTGAGTCTTTGGTGTAGAAGGCTATTGACGTGGCGTCCTGGAAAGTGATCATACTTACCCCGAGTGCCTTTTTCAGGCGGTGTTTGTGCCTTGTGCCATATATATTGGTCCTCCACACTAAGTCCCACCAATGCGGATTATGGCCATCTTCACAGACTTGTGCAACGTTTGGCCTGCTGTGATACAAAAGCCACCGTGTGGCGGCGATGCAACGCCCATTTGTGCTTCCGTGACTTGATGGCAACGTGGCGTAAGACCTAACAGTGGTCCTTGAGTCCCACAAAATCTTCTGAGCACTCACCGCACACTGATCAGGCATAATAACGCGCTGGAGGACGATAATCGTTGATCACTGGCAATCACGTTTTGATCTTACTAGGCAGAAACAGATCGCAGACGGCAGATGCGTTGATGGTAGTCCACACCTATTTAAAATGACACCACATGACCACCATCTTGGTTTCTCATTTTGCACGTTGCCTGCCACTCTTAGCGGCTGAACGGTACGCGACTTCAATATGCGCAGTACTTGATTTGTGTCTTTGTCCAGGCTAGGACCTCCTACCACCGTACTTCGTCTATCTTGCCCACCGGTCCGTTCCCCCCGGCCGTTTTAGTTCCATCTGACTTATTACCACTGGCGGTAGGCAAGGTAGGTGATTCCCGATCACACTCTTGACGCATATGGATTCGCTTTCTTACTTCCCTACCGGCGTTGGATTATATCTACAGTTCTTCCGGGCCTCTAGGCCATTTGTCAGTCGACAGCTTCCCCTTCTTTGCGAGTTTCCGTTTCCCAGCATCTCCTGCAAATCAAGTTCATGTCTTCCACTCTCAAGCTGCAGTACCTCGTCTCCACCATACAGATGAACAACTGTGTGACCCGTATGCTTGTTGACCTCCGTGACCTCTACCCACCGATCTTACCATTCTTCCTACTAGTTGCGATACTCACCGCTATCGGGTACGATTACAGTAGGTGATTTGTGCCTGCAGGTGTTTTCGTACAGTGAACGAGCCTCAATACCGCCAGTCCTTGCCTTCTCAGATGAGGTATGCCATAGTCATTGGCATGCTTCACGAGTATCTCACCAGTTGATGATTTTCGCAGGTCAAATATATCTGGGTCAGTGGATAATTTTTTCCGGGTCCATCGTGTATCCTGATGTGGCTGCAGAACAAGCCCTGGACAGGGGTGACCATCCTATATGTTTTTGTATGTATTCTAATCATTTCCACAATCACATACTACTAGGAGGGTTAATCCTTGCTAACTTCCAGTCTCGTTATTTCGGCTTGTGCAATGCCATGTATGTTCACGCATGCTGCAATACTTACCAATTGATCACTGATTGGTTCACCAGGATTAACGTCCTATGTGGGTTTAAAACCTTTAATCCCGAGTTTGTTGGACCGACTCAGCATGATCAAAGTTGCGAGTTCTTTCTTACCTGGCCCTGCAAAGGTGATTCCTCATATCGCTGATGCATACTTAGTATTTAACTGCCATTAGATGTATGTCTTCATCTTCATCTTACTTTGGCCAACAATATTTCTCACCGGTTGATCTCGTCTGAATAGTTGTGAGTACATTTATTCTGATTCCAATGTCTACTCTACTCAACGTCACATTGAAGGTGAAATTCTTCTCATTTTTTCCGAATGGGCCGGTTTACTTTTCATGAGTGCTGCAGAATGTGAGATTCCGCTTTACTTTTATCGACATGAACTCATTGGTGGAGGCAGTGGCGATGATCCTCCGTGTGTGGGCATTGTACAGTCGATCTAGGCTCATCCTTGGAACTCTCCTCGCATTGTATGCTGTCGAGATCTCCCTAATTATGGTTGAGTGTATTCTTATCAGCACTCGGAATGTGCCTGTTGGTACGTGAATGCATTCATATCATTCATACAATATAACAGGATATGTTGTATTCTCCCAATTATAGTGATTGTCGATCAAGTGGTCGACCTTTCGTTTTGCGTTTGGACAAATGGTTACAGCATTTTGACCGAGATTATAGATATAGTCCAGATCACACTTGGTACACTGATGTGTCTACTTGTCGTCGTCCAATTCGCCAGGGAGCTACTTCAAATGTACAAAGCGACAAAGCGACTCCACCTGAACCGTTACATGAACCTCCTTGTGAGAGAAGGCATAGTCTACTTTCTTGTGTATGTCCACGTCTTGCCTTTCTCTATTTTACCACACTGACAATGATTTGCCTCGATAGAATGCTGGTATTCTCTCTCCTCAACATACTGTTTTACGTGGCAAGCATTCCGGAGGGTGGATGGTGGACACTGGTGATCCTGCCAGAATATATACCTCCATTCATACTCGTCCCCCGATTCATCTTGTGGTTGCGGGGGCTTTATGCACGCGATCTTCAAGGCGGCCATAGAAGCGACGTCGATACAGCGTTTGGTTTGACCTCTGCGTCGAGCACGATCGTATTTGCAGACCCTATACAGAACGAGGGACTAGAGCAGGGAACAGAGATAGAGTTGGAAGAGAGGGTTGGGGAAATTCGCGCTGGTGCCGGCAGCACTAGCGATGCGTGATGGAGGTCATTGGGGCAGGTCTTGTCATCGAAATTGTATCGCAAGCATTCATTCCGCGGTGTATATGGTTATTTAAGTTGTACATGAAGTACGAGATCGAATACTTTGGCTATGATGGCAGCTGAAGCTGAGCTCCCTGTGGACAGGTGTACAAGTACAAGAATGTTAGGTTTATTCATTTTCAACGCTGTATTGTGGAACATGTATACAGCTACTCTGTTGCCGATGACTTGACGACCTCGCCAGCCGTTACCACCAGTCGCTCGTTGATCATGTCCAAGCGAGATAATATTTGTCTTGACGAAGGTGAAGAGGTCGTTGAACTTACTGGTGGCATGGACGGGTTGAGCAGGTCTCTGCAATGTGGAGTGTGTTATGACAGGGGACAGGGTTAGGCTCGATGGGATGGCGACGATGGGTGACAGGGACAGGTTGTGACTGGACAAGGACGTCGATGGAATAAGTATGGTAACAGAAAGAATGGTGTGGACGTACGGTATTGCTGTGATGGCACACACCGCTAGGAGTGCAAGGGCGGGTCGAACACAGGGGGTGGTGGGTTGACACAGGCTGAGGATCAAAGGTAAAAGGGTCAGGAAGGGTGCAAACGTTAATGCGTCTGGATGCAAGTTCGTTCAATTCGTCGTCATTGTCGTTGTCGGTCGAGAAGCAGCGATCGTACTAGTAGGAAAGGTTCCTCGATCGTCTTTGCCGCCGACGTGAATGGCATCAAACTGTTTACGCTTGTTTGACTCACTCTCTGCAGGCTACCCTCGTCCCGCGGCCGTCAGCGATATTGAATTGTCGCATGCTCAGACCAATACCTTCCAATCTCAAACCGCGTCTCTTGATGCCCATTACAGCGACAGATCGCGTCGTTGCGGGCCCAGAATGAAGCGCTGGGTACGAGAATGAGCCCATCGAATGGATCATCCCACCTTCCTCGTTGACGTCATCGCCCTCCAGCGCGGGCAGCCATAGGAGGTTGCGCATCGATCGACGTTCGTCCCAGTACCACCCTGCATGTAACTCGTAGACGACAACGACAGTTGAGCAGCAAGATTTTGCAGGTTTTTGGCTGTGCGATCAAGTTGGCGCTGTGACCAATATAAATTTGGTAAAGTATGACTCGGTGTTGAAGGTGCGTCCCTTGGTATCTGTCATCGTCGGTACTGATACGGACATTGTGATGCCAAACATGGATAGGATATCTATCATGTCATTCATAAGGTAATTTGACTATATGACACCCATTACCTCGCTGACGAGCAATTCGAAGCCGATCAAGATTATGAATGTCATTCTTCCAAAAGTCTACGAAGGAGGGCCTGCTGGACATGCTCGAGGTGCGCCCATATCACACCCGTCCGGGCTGACGCGTTCATCATCATGATCCAGAAACACCTGATGCGTCTCAATGTCGTTCAACGGTACCGAGACTGTCTATCGGTGTACCGCCCCTGTTGCACAAGGGGTTCAATGAAGCGCTCGCGGTCGGTGCTGTCGACAATGCCGAATTATGATGACGATGGTCGGATCAATCCGTTGGTGGGCATGGGTCTTTCAGACGAGCGCTTATCAAGGATCTCGTTAGCAACAAAAATCTGATCGGCATGCCAGAACGGTTTTCCGCATTCGAGGGTATAGAGGTGGGTCTGGATTGTGTCGGCGTCGGTGTGGGTGCGAAGCATGTGTTGGACGAGGATGTGGGGAAGGCAAACGAGGGTGGTTCGAGGTGTTAGATTGAGACGGATCCAGTCCCCTTTTTCTTTCTTTATAGGTCTCGATGGCGAAAGGTGGGTCAACCGGTTGGTTCAATTCGTTTATGGATCACACTGTCCTGGTAATACCCGGTGTCGATGCCCGCTCGACATCTTCAAGTAATCTTACGTCCATCTCCATTTGTGCGTTTTCATCTTTTTTATGCATCGCTATGGACGGATACGCACTCCATCTCATGCTTTCGACCTTGCCCTCCTCCGTCTACTGCTTCTAGTTGATCTGACGCATTGTATACGAATTTAGGTCGATGTATGCAATATGCGATGAATTCCGACAACGAGCAATCCAGTTTCTTCCTTCTCTTACTGCCCTCTGGTGTTGCGCGTTGATTGAAACATTGTCTAACGAGAGGAATGTATGACTTCCAGGCATAAACGTTTTGAACAAGTACGTATAATACAAATCGATGCGGATGTGTCCGAGTCGTGCCATTGGGAGCATGATCACCACATATGCCACACACTACAACCAAGAACGGATTCAAGAGAAGAGAGATAGGACCCAAAGCGCACGAACGACCATGAACTTCTCGCAAGGCGTCGCTCTGAGTGAATTCCATCACACACTACCACCGGCCTCGCGATCTTCCCCAACCCTGTCTACCATCTGTATTTCTTCTCCCTGCTCCATCTCTTCGTTCTGCCCAGTGTCCGCAAAGACGATCGCGCTCGCAGCACCATGGATAGACCCCGATGACAAACCGAATGCGGAGTCGATGTTGCTTCCACGTCTGCCTTGAAGATCGCGCGCATAAAGGGCTCGCAAGTTCATGATGAATCGGGGGACGAACGTGAATGGAGGTATATCTTCTACCAAACACAGTAGTATCCACCATCCGTTCATCGGAATGTCTGCTGTGTTATGCAGTGTGTTGATGAGCGACGTTACCAGGATGCTATTCATCAACATTCATTGTTAGCCTAGTTACATAGAAGAGGATATGGAAGGACGAGATGTGGACATACACGACAAAGTAGATCATGCCTTCCTTCACGAGGAGCATCATGTAACGGTTCAGGCGGATTTGCTTTGTTGCCTTGTACGTTTGAAGTGCTTCTCTGATGAATTGGATGATGGTGAGCAGACACATTAGTCCACCGAGTGCGATCTGGGTCGTAATCGCAATTTCGGCCCAAATGGGGGAATCATATTGCTCCACGCAAAACGAGTAACCAAGCACCTGAGCAATAGCCACTATATGATTGGGAGAACAGCAGATGATCTGTTATGTAGCATGCATGATGTTAAGCCATGTTGTGCGCACCTACGGTCAACTTCTGAATGCTGACTAAAACACTTGAAACTAGCTTGGATATCATCTCGAGGGTGTACAATGTGAGGAGAGCGCCGAGGATAAACCTGGATTGATTATACAATGCCCACACACGGAGGATCATTGCCACTATCAATGCCTATGAAATTATCTCGCCCAATGTGAAATGAAAGCATACATTCTGCAGCACCGATGAAAATAGAGCCAGCCCATTGGGCAACAATATATAGAATTTGGCCTTTGAAGAGTCCTTGAGCAGAGCGGACATCGGAAAATGGAATAAATGTACTCACAGCTGTTTGAATATCATCAACTGTTGTTGATCAGTCAAAGATGAAGATGAGCGCATACGTCTAATAATAGTTTGAATATCATGTATTTTTGTCAGTAATCAGAATCACCTTTGCAGGGCCAGGTAAAAAAGAACTTCCCCCTTTAATCATGCTGTCAGCCCAACAGACTCGGAATTAGTATCTTTGGACATACAGAAGCAGCCAAGTCTAGTGAATCAGTCAGTGGTCAATTGATATTTTTGCGGCAGGCTAGACATACATGATAATAAAACACAGGGCAGAATAACGTGCCTGGAAGTTAACAATGATCAGTCCTAGTTCGATACTGTGGAGACCGCCCTGATACATACAACAACAAATAGAGTGGATACCCTTGTCCAGGGCTTGTTCTGCGGCCATATCAGAACATATCAAGGGTCCAGCAAACGTACCTGCTGACCCAGATGTATTCGATCTAAAGAAAGTGTGAACCGGTAAGATGTACGCATAGCATGTGGATGATTGTGAGACATACTTCATCCGAGAAGGTGAGGACTGACAACATTGAGATCCATCTGATGTAAAGAAAAATATACAGACATGTATTACTTACTGTAATCGTATATGACAGCAGTAAGGACTACAACTAGGCAGAACAGTAAGAATGAAAGATGGAAAGTACAAGATGAATGAGCATACGAGACGCGCAGTTATTGATCTGAATGCTGGCAACAGCCGACTGCAGAGTGGAAGCCATGAAGTTGACTGAGAGGATATGCGGCAATCGAGGTGTGGAGAGAATGAGAAGGTGGTGTTTGACATCCGGAGACTTGAAGGGACCGCACCTATAAGCCAACCCGGTAGGAAAGTAAGATACCAGAGATCAATCTGGGATGTTATTAAGCATAGCCTGCCTCAAGAATGTTATCGGGCATTGGATTGCTCATTGGCTGGTATCTTGATAATCAGAGAGAAGTATATGTGGCAAACATTGGAAAGAGATACCGAGTTCAGACAAACCCTGTCGCGTGATGCTGCCCCCATCGTGCAATAAGTGGGAGAAAAATAAGATGGCGGTCCTGTAGTGCTATTCAGTGTGGACTGCATTAAAAGAATGATGGAACTCACTGATTACCGCCCATTTGCAGGCTCCTTCTCAGGAAGATCAATGTTTGCCAATGGTTCGGTCAGCCAGCATGTATCGTAGCCGACATTATACTGTAACAAATAATAGTCTCCAGTATGTTATTATGCTCGACTGTGGAATGACCGCCGGGGCATCTTGTCGGACTCGACCAGTACTTGGATGGCATGCCAGAGTTAGTTGCGCGATACATCAACTTGGAATGAATCATGATATGAGATAAAATTTACGCCGACGTAAATTGGTGTTGCATCACTCCATGGCTGTTTTAACAGAGCAGTCGCACGTTATGCGGATCTGTGGCAATGGTCATAACTGGTGATTCATATCAGCGGACTTGCATATGAGAGCGATGGCGGTCGATATTTCTCATGATCGATCAGCGGCAGGTTGGGAGAATGCCGCAAGCTGTGGTCACTTTGGGTCGTAGTGTGTTTCGTAGGGCCTGAGTGTCTATAGTGCTTCGATCGCAGTAAAGCAACCTGAGAGGGAGAATTGTCTCGAGCGATTGAAAACAAGTGTCAACACAATGCGGCTTGGCGTTGCGTCAACAATTCACTCTACGATGATCCCAAGTAACGGCCCTCACGAGTGCCACCATCGGTGAGTGGACCCCACTTTAATTCTACCTGCATACGTCTATTCAATGCCAGGTGGAGGGTCGCATCAACGTACGACCTGTTGTCGAAGTCTCGGAGGTATCGTCTACTCCTTCATCATGTGCCACACACAACCTTCCTTGATAGTCTAGCTCGCAGTAGACGGCCCTGCTAGGAGCCAGTCTTACAAGTATGCTTTTTGGCTTTATTTGAATAACACTCGTTTGAAGACGAATCCCTTGTTCGTCCAGCTGGATATCCAGCAATAGTGACCGTGCGTACATCGACGCTTGGAACGACATGTCCAGAGTTGGAACTTCAAGGAAATACTTACTACTGGGGTCAGTTCTCCCGATGAGAAATCCCCAACCTTTGTGCATCTGTAGTTCAGCAATGCTCATCATTCCAATCATATAGATCCTCCAAGGGCCACTGGTCTCAGTGTAGTGGTAATTACGGGGCGTGTTTGCTTCAAGGGAACGTACCGCATCATTTGGTCCTTTTTTCAAAACATCTCTTGACATGAATCAATTTTTAGATCAATTCAACATGGGCCATTGGCTATCCCTGAGTCGTCCTCCATCACGCTCCCTGAAGACTTTGGGTTATGATTTCCTTCGGGGACAAGGTATGCTGTATGCTACAACACACAGTTACGAATGGCAGCTACGTTATGTATCTATAATCGAGAATATTTACATGCTGTACTGTACATGAAACTATATATAGGCTACTCTGTTGCAGATAACTTGACAGCTGTCATCACCAGTCCCTCGTTGACTGTGTCCCAGCAAGAGATTTGTGTCAATCTGCACTTGACGAAGACGAAGAGTTCGTTGAACTTACGGGTGAAGTGGACGGGTTA
This sequence comes from Hemileccinum impolitum, assembly GCA_003316335.1. NCBI lineage: Eukaryota > Fungi > Basidiomycota > Agaricomycetes > Boletales > Boletaceae > Hemileccinum > Hemileccinum impolitum. The sequence goes on along the minus strand of QFEQ01000146.1, from coordinate 242,023 downwards.
TCTGCGATGTGGAGTGTGTTACGGCAATGGACGGGGTTAGGCTCGACGGGAGAAGGTGCGATGAGGATGATGGGGCGACAAGGGCGGGTTGTGGCCGGGCAAGGACGTCAATCGAATTAGTATGAAAAGAGGGATATGAACGTACGGTATTGCTGTGATGGCGCATGCCGCTAGGACCGGCGCCAGGGGTCTGCAAGGACGGGTTGAACACGGGTGGTGGTGGGTTGATGGGCTGGGATCGTAGGTAAAAAGGTGTTAGAAAGGGTGCCAATGTTAAAGTACTTACGGTGATAATGCGTCTGGATGCAAGTTCGTTCACTTCATCATCATTGTCGTCGTTGTCGTTGTCGGTCGGGAGCAGACGTGTAGTAGCGATCATAGGAAGGTCCTCTCGATCCTCTTTGCCCGCGCCAATGTCAGACAATTCTCACGTCTCCAACTGTTTATGGTTGTTTGAGCAACAATCGGTCCGCCCCGACAGATGAGCAACGCCCTGTCCTGTGACAGTAGCCTTCCCCACCTGCGCCGCTTCCAAGATGCTTTCCCATGTCTCTCGTGGGGCCCGAATGGCGATTGCTTTGTTGTCAAGGTATGCATTCGTCTTGGCTGCATCAGACATGCGTACACGATCGATACCTCGTTTCACATTACATGAACGAGTCGAAAATCCATCTTAAACCGTCCTCGACACGTCAATCTCGTATCTGTCATCGTCGATACTGATACGATGTCGTTAAGACATAGATGGATGGGATATCTGTCACGTCGTTGAAAACGCAATTTGACCATATGACACTCATTATCTCGCTGACGAGAAATTTGAAGCCGAGCGAGATTATGACATATTATTCTTCCGGAAGGAACAACATGCTGCCAGAACCGTTTACGAAGGGGGGCCTCCTGGACATGCTCGAGGTGCGCCCGTATCATTCCTGTCCAGCCTGACATGTTCATCATCATGATCCAGAAATCTAGGGTACCGAGACCGTCGGTCAGTGTACCGCCCCTGTTGGACGGGGGGCTCAACGAAGCCCTTGCGGTCGGCGGCGCTGGGTCTGCATCATTATCGTCGGCGACGATGGTCAGATCAATCCGTTGGCGGGCATGGGTCTTTCGGACGAGCGCTTCTCAAGGATCTCGTTAGCAACGAGAATCCGATCGGTGTGTCAGAAGGGTTTTTCGCATTCAAGGGTATGAGGTGGATCTGGATGTTGGTGTCGGCGTCGGCGTGGGTGCGAAGCGTATGTGGATGCGGGGGAGACACAAGAACTCACGACACGAGCACACGTGTCTCTCATGCGCACTATAGTGTGGCGTGCAGTGCTTGGGAATGGTTGTGCGGGACTCGGACTCTGTCTTTTCGAGATCGGAAGACAGAAGTTACAACTCGGAATGATGAACCACGCGAGTCTTCTGGATGGCTGTCAATGGAGAGTGGTGGAGGCTGTACCGTTTGTTACGTCAATTTCTCCCCAGGATTCCTATCCAACTTACCTCTCCGATCGATATGTGAGTCCCGTATTTGGAATGGTCCATGGAAGGTGGTCATGAAACGCCGACAGTAAGCGCTCGAGCCCTGCAGGCCTGACTTTCCAAGTATTCGTCTATACTTATTTTGCGGGAGACCTGCATTGTCTACGCTTGTGAAAATATATTTTTGATATCGCGATACACGAGCCTGAACCTTTGATGGCCGTTCTGCGATTTGCTTTGTTCAACCCTTGTAAAATTCCGGATGGGCTCGAGGTAAACTGTCGTCGAAAAATGAGCCAACTCAGCTGGAGGAAGGCAATTCCACGCCGGGGACCGCGGAAAGTGCCTCGAAGAGGTGTCTAACCGGAGTTCGGAAGAGCGTCGATGGCTCCACTGACGATAAAGCGAATGATGTCATTGCTAATTGTATTCACGGCGTCGATCTCTGGTATTATTCGGACGGATCATTTTAAACAGGACGTCGCTCGACGGGGATTAGTATGGATCATATTGAAGTGTGTGTGACATGTGACCTGCGCTGTATATATGGAAATCTCGATTATCGCTGTTTCCTCCAACAACCAGGCAAGCAAGGGCGGTTCGAGGTATTGGATTGAGGTCCCATTTTCTCCGTATTATGGGTTTTGATGGAAAAAGGTGGGTCAACCGGTTGGTTCAATTCGTTTATGGATCACGCTATCCTGGTAATACCTGGTGTCGATGCGTGCTCGACGTCTGCAAGTGGTCTCGCGTTCATTGTCTTCCTCCCCGGTCTATCGTTGATTTGACGTATCATATACGAATTTAGGTGGTTTTCGAAGTATGCAATGAATCCCGATAATGAACAGTCCAGTTTCCTCCCTCTCTTGCTGCCCTCTCGTGTTGCGCGTCGATTGAAACATCGTCTAGATGGGAATGAGAGGTATGTATGATTCCCGATCATAAACGTTTTGAATAAGTACATATATGATGTCAGTATACAGGTTGATGCGCATGTGTCTGAATCGTGCCATTGGGGCTCAAGTTGGATCACGGCCACCGCATACATCACATAACCAAGAACGGACTCAAGAGAAGAGTGATAGAACTCAAAGTGCAAGAAAGAGTGTCTCTACGACCACGAACTTCTCGTGAGGCGTTGCTCTGAGTGAATTCCATCACGCACTACCACTGGCGCTGCGATCTTCCCCAGTCCTCTCTACTATCTGGATTTCTTCTCCCTGCTCCACCTCTTCGTTCTGCCCAGCGTCCGCAAATACGATCGCGCTTGCAGCACCATAGGTAGACCCCGATGATAAACCGAATGCGGAGTCGATGTCGCTTCCACGTCTGCCTTGAAGGTCGCGCGCATAAAGGGCTCGCAAATTCAAGATGAATCGGGGGACGAGCGTAACTGGAGGTATAGCTTCTACCAAACCCAGTAGTATCCACCATCCGTTCAGTGAAATGTCTGCTGCATAAACCAGTGTATTAATGAGCGACATCATGAGAATGCTATTCATCAGTACTCGTTAGCCTGGTTGCATAGAAAAGGATATGAAAGGAAGGATGAGACATGGACATACACAACAAAGTAGATCATGCCTTCCCTCACAAGGAGGTTCATGTAGCGGTTCAGGCGGACTTGCTTTGTTGCACTGTACATTTGAAGCGCTTCCCTGATGAATTTGATGATGATGAACAGACACATCAATGTGCATTTGCAATTTTGGTCCAAATGAGGGAATTATTCTGTACCACGCAAAACGAGAAATCTTGCACTTGAGCAGTAGTCACTATATGATTGGGAGAGCAGCAGATATTCTGTTATTTAGCATGCATAATGTTGAGCCATGTTGTACGCACCTACGAACACCTTCTGAATGCTGACTAAAGCATTCCAAACTAGATCAGATATCATTTCGAGGGCGTACAATGTGAGGAGAGCGCCAAGGATGAACCTAGATCGATGGTACAATGCCCACACACGGAGGATCATTGCCACTGTCAATGCCTATGAGATTGTCTCGAACAAAGGTGAAATGAAAGCTTACATTCTGCAGCACCAATGAAAATAAAGCCAGCCCATTGGGCCAAAATATCAGGAATTTCGCCTTTGAAGAGTCCTTGAGCAGGGCAGACGTTGGAAAATAGAATAAATGTGCTCACAACTGTTTGAATATCATCAACTGTTGTTGATCAGTATGAGATGAGTATAAGCACACACGTCTAACAATACTTGTGAATATGATGTATTTTCATCAGTAGCGTGAAATTTTGCCTTTGCAGGGCCAGGTAAAAAATAACTTCCCACTTTGATTGTGCTATCAGTCCAACAGACTCGAAATGAGTATTTTTGAACATACAGAGAACACCAGATCTAGTCAGTCAGTCAGTGATCAATTGGTGTTTTTCGCAGCAGGATAGACATGCATGATAGCATAACACAGGCCGGAATAACGTGCCTGGAAGTTAACAATGATCAGTCCTAGGTCGATGTTGTGGAGACGGCTCTGATACATACAAGGACAAATAGAGTAGAGACCCTTGTCCAGGGCTTGTTCTGCAACCATATCAGAATATATGAAGGGTCTGGGAAATGTGTCGGCTGACCCAAATGTATTCAATCTAAAGAAAGTGTGAACTGGTGAGATGTCCGTGTAGCATGTGGATGATTGGGAGACATACTTCGTCTGAGAAGGTCAGGACTGGCAACAATGAGGTTCATCCGATGTAAAGAATATACAGACATATATGACTTACTATAATCATATCCAACAGCAGTGAGGATGGTAACTAGGAAGAACAGTAAGATTGAGAGATCGAAAGCATAAGGTGAACAAGCATACGAGACACGCAGTTGTTTATATGAATGGTTTCGACAGCAGACTGCAGAGTGGAGGCCATGAAAGTTGACTGAGAGGGTATGTGAAAGTACTTAGGTCTGGAAAGAATGAGAAGGTGGTATTTGCCCCTGCCCCGGAGACTTGAAGGGACTGCACATATAAGCCAACGCCGGTAGGAGAGCAAGATGCCAGAGGCCAATTTGGGATTTATTGAGCATAGCCTGTATGAAGAACATGACCGCCGGGGCCTTGCCCATTGGCTGGTATCTTGATAATCAGAGGGAAGCACATGCGGCAAACAGATACTGGGTTCAGACAAACCGTGTCATGTGGTGCTGCCACAATAAGCAGGAAAGAAATAAGATGGCGAATCCTGTGGTGCTATTTAGTGTGGACTGCATCAAAAGAATGATGGAACTCACTGATTACCGCCCATTTGCAGGCTTCTTCTCGGGAAGATCGAAGTTTGCCAATGGTTCGGTTGGCCAACATGTATCATACCCAACATTATACTGTAGCAAATAATAGTCTCCAGTATGTTATTATGCTCGACTGTGGAGTGACCGCCGGGGCATCTTGTCAGACTCGGCTAGTAGTTGGATGGCATGCCCGAGTCAGTTGCACGATACATCGACTTGGAATGAATCACTATATGAGATAAGCTTTATGCCGACGTAAATTGGCATTGGATCACCCCATGGCTTTAACAGAGCAGTCGCACGTTATGCGGATCTGTGGCAATGGTCATAATTGATGATTTGCATCAGTGGGCTTGCGTGCGTGCGAGAGCGAGCGGTTGGAATTTCTCATGATCAATCGGCGGTGGTTTGGGAGAATCCTGCCCCACCTGCGCTGCTCCCACAAGTACGTCGTCTGCTTTGGTCAGTGCCATCTCACGATCGCAACTCCAGAATGCTCGAGGATCTCGTCTTGTGGGGCCAGAATGGCGATTGCTTTTTTGTCAGGGTATGTATTCATCTTGGTTGCATCAGAAATGGGGACATGAACGAGTCGAAAATCTCTCTCAAACAATGCCCCCTCCTCATCCCGCCGCTCCGTCTCTGCAGGCTCCACTGGTCCCGCGGCCGTCAGCACTATCGAATCATTGCACGCTCAGACAAATACCCTCCAATTTCAGACCGCATCTCTTCATGCCTAATCCACAAGTCTACAAAACACCGTCTCCACACTAGTACTACAAATCGTGTCACTATAATCCCAGAACGAAGCGCTGGGGTACAAGAAGAAGGAAAGCCCTGGGCCAGAGGAAGTCGTACAGCCGACGCCAAAGAACCAACGAATCTCGTCGACGTCGTCGCCCTCCAGTGCGGGCAGCCATAAGAAGTTGCGCGTCGATCAATGTCTGTCCCCAGGTTGTCAGTACCGCCCCGCATGTCACTCGTAGACGACGACGTGGTAAGTTGACGATCGAGCAGCAAGGTTTTGCAGGCATTTGGCTGTGCGACCAACGTGGCTGTGGATGGGGTTGGTGCTGTGACCAAGATGAGTATGACTTGGTGTTGATGGTGCATCCCTTGATACGCCAATCTCATATCTGTCATCGTCGGTACTCATACGATGTCGGGTAACAGTAAGGAAATGACACTCGGAGTGTATGTGAGATCGAACCAGCCTAGTAGCTACAAATACAAGACAATTACTCATAAGTCATGAAACTGCTGCCAATGAGCCTCGTCATCGCCAGTCCCAGGATTCATGCTCCTCGTCAGATTTCGAACACCCAACTGCTTTCTTTCGTAGACGTCTGGGAAACCACGCGACCGGAGCAGTAAGTCACGGAATATATTATCGTCTGATTCCTTGATCACTTTGAACGTCTCATGCGATGCTTTTCCACACCAGATATCAAAGGTTGTATAGTCGTGGGCCTGGAATTTCGCTTTGGAGGCAGCTTTCCTCGATGGCTGCGTCCTTGTCGCGCCCTTGAGAACCGTCACACATGATGTTGAACATCCCAGGGCAAACACCATGCGAATGACAGGGACGGCACCGTTTTCAGCGAAAAACTGTTCACAGGGGTCCATCACGTCAAACAGATGTTGGCATGGATTCGCTTGGAACGATTTGTCATTCTTGCTCTGAATAATGAATGCTGAGACATTTTCCGGCAGCAGATCCTTGTCCCGGTATAAGAACGGGACTATAATATTGATGCCGTGTTGAAGATCTGCACAGATGGCAGCTGCGCCACGGACGATAAGACCACAAAGGTATTTTTGACTGATGACGCCGAAGTCACGCAGCTTGATAAAGTGATTGAAGTATATGTGGGATTTGGAGAAGGTATCCGCCAGTGTGCTGTCTGCTTCATCGGCAGTCCTCGCCCGTATTGGCATCGAAAAAAGAACTTCTTCATGATGCGCAGGTGCTATCAACTCCCGAATGAAGTCGTCCACCGGGATTATGCGGCTTCTCAACCTAACTGCAGCTGCGTCCCGTGCCCCCAGACATAACGTCATCACAATGTGCTCCCCTCGACTACCTTTATCGAACCCTGGATATTCTAGTTCGGCGAGTAGACTGCGCGGAAGATTGAACAAGGGACTTCGCATAACATGGTAAGATGCTTCAGCGAGGATAGGTTCGGATGGTGCGACAGTGACCGCAGTCTCAAACCCAGAATCCACACTGAGGCATATGCGCATGTGCTTCTCTACGAGTGTCCTTTCCTTGTCCTGAGAATCCAAGGTCGTCACGCTGAACTCGAGTGGAATCCGAACGGAGATGATCGCCAGCTTCTCCATGGGAGTGAGGTGGCGAACAAACTGCTCATCGGTGGCAAAGCCTTTGCAGAGTAATTTTTCTCCCGCGAACTCTACAATCAATTTCCGGACGTCGGAGTTACCTGCAATATATCGAGATGCAAATCTGACAGTAACTATTAGTCACCTGCGTACGGTCGTGAACATTACACTCACAGGGGACGACCAAGCGACGCCATGAACTCCGTCGAGGACACATCGTCCAGCGTGGTCCGACCACAAACAGCCTTTTGGGCCAACTGGTCAAATCCAAGCTCACAAAATGGCGGTAATAAATTCAACCGTCCCACTTGTAATCGATTGGATGGGTTGTTTATCGCAGCCGGCGTGAATTGAGTGATTTTGCCGGCGGTCGAAAGGAAGACAGAGAAGCAAGGGCGGGAGCGAATAACCCCCAGCACCCGCCTGAGTTCGGAGAATATCGACCATGAACCATCGATAGGATCATTCTTGGTCGTTGCCATGGAATGTGCCTCGTCAAAAGAGATGATCAAGGCTGGGTCGTATGGATTCAGGACGTCGAAATCCGGGATTAAATACTTCATTAGCTCGTCAATTGCTTCTGTGAGATCGTACTTGACGCCGTCGACTATGTTGAATGACAAAGCTGGCGGTGGTGGCATTGGGTTATCAGGAGTCGATGGCAACGGCCGCGACCAGATCTGTTAAAAGTGATGCACTCAGATCAGTCTGAAGATGAAACACGGCGGACATACCCGATCCGCGAGCTGTAACACGTCCTCATAGAATTGTTGATGTGGTTGACCATAACGAGAAAAAGTTTGTTCCGCCCTCATTAGCTGTCGAAATCTAGCCGCTCGTGATTTGGCGCGTTCACTGTTGCTAGCTATTCCCTCATCGATTTGTTGCAAGCAACGAAGTAAGACGATGAATAGTGCGCATAAAAATGCGCCGGCACGCGCGAAAGCCCCTATCTTAGTCTCTCCCTTGCGAAACCAGTCTCGGACATTACCATCTGGGGGAGGGAAGCCTGGTGCCACGGTCAACGCTTGTAGAATTGCAGTCACTTAAGCACTTGCCACTCGAGCCTTCACGGAGACACAGAGGTACGACCAAGTGCTTCTTTGAAAGTTCATCGATTGCGCGCGACTTTCCCGTGCCAGATGATTGGACAATCGATGTATAACGAGCGCACGTGTTGTCACCTGTTGGCTGACACAAATACTGGTATAATAAATCATCTACGTCACCGACATAGTTGATGTCCCACGATTGCACGGTTGCTTCATGAGATAAAATCAGTCCTAGACAATGCTTGTGATATAGATGGAAATATTGACCTAATTCGTACGGATTTTGAGAAACATGCGCGTAATCTGGTTGTCTGCGGCTTGATACCTGAGGCCACAAAATTTCTAGGCAGCGTGTAGTTGATGGCGACACGTTTTGGACGGACAACACACCTAATCGTCGCACTTCTTTGAACGATCCTGCTTCCCACGCGTTCTTCAGAATCCCTTCAATGGAAGGCTGGTCCTTGAGCAGCTCTTCCACATCTTCATACCCGAGTCGAACGAGTCTCTTGTCCCCACCAAGTATGTTGACGAGAAGAAAAGGGAGGGCAGGCATCCGTTTCAATTCCTTAAACGTGCTGAAGGCATCGAAGAGCATCGCATCGAGTGCCTTGTGATCGTCATCGGTGAACATATCGCGCACGCTTGATACTTGGGAAAGGGCAGTAGAAGTGCTCGGCATTGGATCCTCAGGTGTGAGGTCGAACCGGGACCGCTTTGAAGGTGTGGCACCATCTTGACTAGATGTGGGGGCAGCGCGAGATTTTCCAGCAGACATGGAGGTCATGGCACGAAGTTGTGGTGCCACAAACCACACGCGTAAACAGAAGACGTCATCATACTGTTACCTACGTAAGCTTGGATACAACCAATGATTGGCAACTGTGCCGGCAAGAATAGCACCAAACATGACATGTTGCGAAAACGAACAGCCCGAGGTGCTCTTTCGCTCCAAACTCCCAGATCACAAGTCTGGCCTTCAGGCAAAAACGTATCTATCTCAATTTCTAAAAAGACTCCAAGACATGCAAGTAAGGTAGGTGGACCCCAAAATTCTGCCTAGAACCTGCTGCAATCAAGGATGCAACACCAACATCACCGTTTTCCTCCCCCCCCCAATCTGCGTTGGTGGACTCTTTGTTCCGTCGAATACAGGTCGCCCATGGAACCGTTGCCAGAGCGCACCCAAGGTCACACGCTGCGTGTGAATAGTCATAAAGCCCAGCTATCTTTTCACTTGGAAGTAAAACTCGGATGCACAATTGTTTATGTTTATGGTTCGATCGTGAGCAGCAGTGACATTGCCACACGGTTGAGTTGATCTGGAAGCCGACCAATCAATATCAAGATATTTGAAAAGGGATACAGAACGACGCGGTGCGTTCAAGTTTACCTCAAACGTTGCTACATCATGTCAAAAACTGCCCCATATTGACGAACAGGGCGCTAGGTAGGATCTATAGGGTTGGAGTGATGAGCATCAGTACACTCGTAAGGGTACAATTTGTTCATCAAGGGACTGACCCCAATAGATCTTGGTGTTGCCTTGCTGTGGCTTTGGGCGTATAGTCGGCATTGATGGTATATGCCTGGAGATGAGGCAGCAAGGGGTCAGTTCGTCCTTGAATGCATGTCATTTCCTTCAATAACGTACCCGCAGGACTGACTCTGAGCAGAATCCATGGCGAAACAAGCAAGTTGGGTGATGAAGAGGTTAAAAGCATGACGACCCACGTTTTATATCTCAGGCTGGACCCTGCCTCGGCACTGTCCGAGATCATGTTTGTTCAGCCTCGTAATCACGGTGGGCCGTATGTCGGGGCTGTACCCTAAACTTTCTACCATCGAAGCCGACGAGACGTTCGATGGGCGGCCGCGTCACAATTTAGCATTGCCCCACCTCGCTGTCTCCGCACACTAATAGGATACAGCATGCGGAGTAGTTGCCAGTGCAGGTGATCGCACATCAGTCTGTGTCATCTTTTGAAAGCCGGGGAGGCATTCTGATCTATTCATTCCTAGTAGAACAGCCCAAAAATGAAAATCCCACTGTCACTGGCAACTCATTGTAATACCGCTCGCGACGTTGCAATGCCTCCAAAAGCTGTTACAGCACTCGTGACGTGCCCGATCAACTGTTCTCGTCGATGTTCCGAATGGAAGTCTCTAATAAAGAACATGCATTTACGTTCTGCCAAAGTACCAAACCCCCGGTACAGAAAACAAGCCGGGATTCAACACCCCATTTTGTTGTTCTAGAAATCCTCTGAGATAAAATGTACATCGTAAATGTAAGAAGGCGACTAGAAAGGGGAAAGGAAAGGAAGCGCTTCGAATGTTGGTACACGTTGAGCATGATACATCCGTGAAAATGCCAAAGGAGAGAATAGAGCGAGAGTCGAATAAGTGTGTCGACAATACTCGAGTTTCAGAAAACCTCACGACATATTCAAGCCTTCGATTCCTTTTTTGGTCTCAGGGTAGGGTGAAGGACCTGTTCGTGCAGGGCCTTGCCGGCTGGCACCTATTGGCGAATAAGTAAAGAGCGAGATCCATCAAAGTTCGAGGACGTACCATTGGGTATACATGTTCATTCGTCTCTACCATACATTCCAACAAAACGGGTTTCGATTCATCCCATTCAAGGAACTCCTTCATCTTGGCGGGTAGTTCGTCTACGTTGCTACATCGGATGGCATGAACGCCCATTGCCTTGGCGAGGAGAACAAAGTCAGGATTTTTCATCCGCGTATGGGAGTATCGAGCATCGTAGAAGAGATCTTGTACACAAGCATGTGAGTCACTGCTCCGTGACCATCTCAGAATATAGATGTACCTTGCCATTGTACCACCATTCCTTGGAATTCATTGTTCAAGACAAGAACCTTGACACCGATGTCACATTGGTAAGCAGTCGCAAGTTCCATTGCGGTCATGCTGAATGAAGCGTCTCCATCGATATCAATTACAGTTTTATTCGGCGCAGCGACCTTGGCACCGATGGCCGAAGGTAGACCAAAGCCCATCGTCTAGACATAAAATCTCAGCATCCGCGAGAAAGCTAGAAGGTGACACGTACACCGAGACCGCCGGAGGTAACCATGGACCGTGGTGTTCTCCACCTGTAATGCTGAGCTGCCCACATCTGGTGTTGACCAACACCTGTGGTGATAACTACATCTTCCTTCCTGTGACTTGTTTGCCTATCCAACTCTTCGATGACCTCTTGGGGCTTGATACGGACGTTGGGACCAGTAGTCTTCACGTAAGTGAAAGGATACTTCTTTTTCCAAGTTTTGATGTCAGCAAACCATTCGTTGCGCGGCGTAGATCGGATCAAAGGAACAAGGACAGCAAGATTTGACACGACGTCACCAAGGATCGGGATGGAAGCATCGATGACTTTGTTGATATTCTTTGGTTGAATCTCGAAGTGGATGATACCACCACGTCCCTGAGCCGCCGCTGCGCGCGCGGCGGGCGCAAACGTATCGACCTTGCCAGTGACACGATCATCAAATCGTCCACCAAGGGCGATGATCAAATCGGCGTTTTGCATAGCAAGGTTGGCGTAAGCTGAGCCATGCATACCGAGCATGTGGAGGCTCTTCTCGTTAGTTTCGTCAAAGGCACCAAGACCCTGCAGAGTAGTGGTGACGGGGATATTACCTTGCTCAGCGAGCTGTGCAAGCAACTTGGGTCCCATGGGAGAGGAAAGGACTCCGTTTCCAGCATAGATGATTGGTCGCTGTGCGTGGTTAATCAGACTGGCAGCTTGCTGGATGAGGATGATATCGGTAGGGGAAGTGACAGGTTGGAGGGGATTCATAGGTAAAGTGTGTGATCCCGGAGTGGTCACCTTGTAGGGGAGAGGTGTGCGTAGAATGCCTGCAGTAACATCTTTTGGAAGATCTACGAGGACGGGACCGGGGCGTCCGGAAGTAGCAATCTTGAACGCTTCGTTGATACGTCGTGGCAATTCGGCGATATCCTTGACCATCACGTTCCACTTGGTGCAGCTTCTCGATATGCCGACGATATCAGCTTCCTGAAATGCGTCGGAACCAATGGCTGAGGTAGCAACCTGACCGCAGAATACGACAAGAGGGACACCATCAGAAAGGGCGTCCTGCATGGGTGTCACAACATTGGTCGCTCCGGGACCAGATGTGACGAGGACGATACCAGGCTTTCCAGAGACACGAGCATAACCTTCTGCCATGTGACCTGCACCCTGCTCATGGCGAGGGAGAATGAAATCGAAATGCTTGGAGTTGTATATGGCATCGAACACCGGGAGGATGGCACCACCTGGGTAGCCAAATATGTGTTTTACGCCGTGACGAAGCATCATTTCGTGGAATATCTGGCCACCAGACATGCCAACGAAGGAGTGATCAAGAGCGGCTGCAGTGGTGCGCGAGTCCACTGGGGCAGGGAAGGGGACATGGTTGGGGGTGGGTCGACTAATGCAAGCTGGTGAGCACCCTCACAAACATAAAGATAGTTGGGAAGTGTCACATGGCTGGTGTGGGGGTAGCGCCTCTTGGAGAGGATCTGCTCAGGTTTCTGGCATGATCTCTGACCCTCGATTTGGCATCCGTGATAGAAGCTGAAGAGATCGTGGCTTTTGAGCGTGTGAAGCACGCCGTCGTGACCGATTTTTGAGCACTTTTAGTGCGTAGGGCGGTATGGATAGACATGGTCGTCGTCGAGAAGTGCGACGAAGCAGCTGGCGAGGAGAGAAAACGTGAACCGATTAATTTTCATGCTAATCGAGTCACAACTGACATCGCTTCGGCCGATCGCCAAACCAAGTCATTGCCGAAAGTCCGATACGGGCCGTACACCCGGGCCGGCTGCATAGTCAGTTACGCTCTTGCTACTGGACTCTAGTACGAAACAGAGATCGCGTGTAACAATCGACGTGCGTGAACAACTGAAGCTAACAATATGTAATGGGAATCGAGGTCACCAGGGAAATCACATCGTGGGCTTTTTCCCGCAACCAAAATGTCGTCGATAGCATCGCAGTTTGTGAGGCAGGGAAAGAAGGTATAGTGCCCTGCTGCTTCGTATCATGTCCGAGTGACGAGGCTGTTACCAGATTGTCGCCATCGGCAGAAACTATACAGATCATATCAAAGAGCTCAACAACACACGCCCAAAAGAACCATTCTTCTTCCTCAAGCCCACAACGAGCTACCTCACTTCCGGGGGAAACGTCGAGATCCCCAACGGTATTGTCGCCCACCACGAAGGTCTGTCACGGTCTGCACACCTCCCATTCTGAAACGGGCCGTTTCAATGGGCCATAAACTTGACACGTTCGTCCACTGACTCGACACCTAGTGGAACTTGGTCTCGTGATTGGTAAAGGCGGACGTGACATATCTCAAGATGCCGCCGAGTCGCACATCGCTGGATACGGTACGCAACATTAACTTTTCTGTTTGAAGTTGACCGTCTATTCCATTTCTTTTGCCCCACATAGCTTTGGCGGTCGACATGACCGCACGCAATATGCAAGACGAGGTCAAAAAGAAAGGCCTTCCCTGGTCCGCAGTGAAAGGCTTCGATACCTTCACTCCCATAGGGTCCGCCTACTCCCCTGCATCCCCTACCCCATTCTTCGCACTCACGGTCTATCTACTCAGGAACTTCATACCAAAGTCGGCCATCTCGGATCCCCACCACCTCAGGCTCGCACTCAAGGTAACGTATTCAAAACCACGTTCGAAACGAGATATCCGTTCAACAACTCATTTCTCGACATGACAGATCAATGGTACAATCAAACAGGACGGTACCACCAACGACATGATCTTCCGCATCCCGAGACTCATCGCCCACATCTCTTCCATCATGACGTTAGAGGTTCGTCCGCCGACATGCTTTTGGCGCACCTGTTTATAACGCTGATTCGACAGGAGGGTGATCTCGTCCTCACCGGGACGCCCTCAGGCGTCGGGCCCATTATGCCTGGTGACAAGGTTGGATGTATATTGGCCCAGCCCAGTGGGGAGATTCTTGATCAACTCACCTTCACAGCTGTCTCGAGAAACGGAGGTTATTTATTTAAGCCATAGTACCCATTTGTACGCTCGTCCTCAAGGCCTCACCGCTCAGACCATATCACGTTGCAACATATGTACATACCAACAAGAGTACAATCGTGCTCGTGCGAAAACGAAAGAGAGGCTTGCTAGAGGTATATGTACTACGATACAAATGCTACCAGTACCGTGTACTGATCGTTTAAAGACTTTATACATGAGGGTTGTCGTTAATCGCTGCTCGCCCCCGGTTCTACCTTCAAGAATGCCACACCGATTTCTTTTTTTCAAAGCGGTCATTCACTTCTTCCAGTGATATCGTCTGCAAGCCATTTCCGTTTGTCGACCTGTTCCCGTGTGAGCTCCCAAACTCATCTCCTTCAGAGTCCCCCTCCGTTTCCGATCCGCTCGCAAATGTCCAGCTTCCCGCGGTGGGCGTGAGGTCGCCGTCCTTGTGAACGTCCGAGTCACCCGACTGAAAGTCACCGAAATCAAAAGAGTCGTCTGAGGAATACGAAGAGAACGACGACGAAGCAAAAGTGAATGGATCTGAAGAACTTCCTGCGGCCGAGTCCGAAAACGGACCAAAGGCATCATCCTAAGCAACAATCCAGACGTGAGCAAAATAACAGCATATTAGAGTGAACCAAGACGAACATCATCATAACTATTCACGCCAAATGGGTCATCCGAGAGCGCTTCACGAAGAGCGCCGGAAGTAGAAGGATTGAACGTATCCTACGATTGTCCCATCTAGCTTCGGAGAACGAAAACCAGGGAATAGCACCTACTTCAAACCCAGATGAAGTCTGCCTGCTGTGTCGGCGTGCAGGTGGCGGTTTTCCGAGGTCGAACGTGGATTGCGTTAGCCACCCTCCATCTTCGTCATCTTCGTCGTCGGACGTATCCGATGTGAGATATTCCCCAGCATGGAGCTCCTGCGTCAAATAACGAGCAAACTATACCATGAAAGCGAATCAGACAATACATCAATACCAAGAACCAGGTAAAAAATACCTGTGGCGGACCGGTACCATGGTCCTCCTCATCCTCCATCGCCGCAGGGCCAAAATCAGCATTTGTCTCTCGACTCGGTCGTGTAGTTGTAGTCCTCTTGAACTCCCCCTTCATCCCGGAGCTTTCATTCGCCGGTACGACCGTCGTCTTGACGTCTGCCTCATCCACCGCCCACCGCCCACCCACACGCGGAGCATTGCTGACGGCCGGTTTGCCACCACCAAGCAAACTCGTGTCACGTTTCTTGGTTTCCTTGTATCTTCCCGTAACGTAGTCATTCCAGGCGGGCTGTGGTGCGAACCGTTCGATGATATAGCGTAAATCAGGTGGGAAATGTTCGAGGGCAGCGATGACATCCTCCGCCATGAGCGTGAGGTGACCCATGTACCCCAACCGCACACCCTTTGGTTTGGAACTAAAGTATGTCAATATACATGGCACGACCAATATAAGAAAGGGGTCCGAGGACTTGCCTTTCAGCATCATTTTGTTTTTGACCATCAACGATGCGATGCATCAATCGGGCATCTCTGAAAAGCGCGATGGTCAGCTCGCGATTTAGACCCCCATCGACTCTGCCCGTGAGAACTTGATGGATGAAATCGTAAACAACGCTATGTAGAAAGTTATTCCATGGGTATTCAAAGAACAGGTCCTACGCCAAACGCGGTCAGACGGCCGAAACGCGCAAGGTGGGGAGAATCCTTACCAATAGTGTCGACAATACGGATGCGTCTAGGAAGCACTGCTTCATCCTCTCACCGACGGGAGTTTCCAGCGTACCGCTCAAATGGGTCGACCGTCGCGAATTTTGACGTGATGGCGTCGCAGTCACCTGCGAACTTCCCTCTCGCGGACTGGGACTCACGGGACTCCGTTCGCAAGCAGCTTGTGTGCCGTGTTCCGATGGCGGAGAAGAAGACCGGCATGGAGAGGAAGCCGGCGTCGTTCGTGATGCCTCCCCAGGGGAGTCATCTCCGCTGCGGGAATGACCTTTAGAAGATTCATCGTCCATAACGATCTCCTCCATTGCATCGTCGTCCGAACTTCCCGGGTCATCGCTCATATCATCGTCCGAGTCCAAGAGAGAGGATGTACGCGAAGGGTTCGTTACCGGGAGTTCTAATGCCGGTTCAACCTCATCACGAGGCTCGTCAGAGGGCTCGCGTTCCCGTTCGTCTGAAGAACCTAGCGCGATTACGCGGGCTAGCGTCTCCAATGCTGCCAGTCCGCCCTGCAACCGACCCTCACTATCGTAAAGGTGATCGTGTTCTGAACACCGGTTCAGGAGAGACATGTTCGAACAGTGGAGAAGTTCGGCGTATAACTCGCAAATTCGATACCGCTCAAACGTAAGCGGCCGAATGAGACCCACCGTCGTCGGCACGAGCCCTTGCTACATGGACTAAACGTAAACCAATCATCGTAGGGAGACGTCAGGATGGACATACCAAAGAGCGGGGCTGACACAGAAACCGCCGGAAGTCGGGAAGTCGCTCACACATGATATCAAGCAGTGGTCCAAGATTGACGACCCCCATCCGGTCCACCATCTCCTTCATCGCTGTCTCCAACGTTTCCCGCGCGTCCTCTGCACCTTGGAGCTGTTGCTGAATTTGTATTAGTCGATTGCGGAGCGTGTGGAATAGATAAGGTTCAAAGTAGTCCGAATTGTTTTTCCGAATCAGCTCGATGATGACAGATATTGAGTGAATGACAGATGACGTAGCAGAGTGTCCATTGGGAAGCTCGGAAGGTGGAGCAGTATTGTCGTCGGCAGTGTCACCAGCACCAGGTTTGACAAGAGGTTGGTCAGCTTCAAAGTCATAGAGGATGTACCCAGCCAAGGTGGAGATACTATCTCTATGAGCCAATTCTCGTGCAAACCGATTTGAAGCAGGGCCATTCTGAAGCCCTTCTGTCAAACCAGCGCCAGGCGAGGGTGCAGCCATAGAAATGATTCCCTTGATAAGTTCCGACACGACAGTGTGCATGTCGCTGGAATGGGCGGGAGAAAGCAAACCTATTAACCTCGCCATGAGTTGTTCTGAAGATAACCACTAGGTGTCGACGGGAGGTGAGTGACTGCGCACAGGAGTGCATGTAAGAGCATACTTCGAGGACACCCGCTCCACCTGGATGCTCGTCCAACTGAATAATGCGAACGAGCAAATCCACTATTGAAGGGGTCTCGACATGACAAAGTAACCGCTCCACGACAGAAGGTTGCGATTGAATAAATGCAAGCATCTGTAACGGGAACTTGGCGACGAGCAATACGGAAGAAACTATGAGCTGCGACCGACCTCTGCGGGTTTCTTGGTGAGAAACACGGCGTTGATCTTTGCAAAGTGCGAGGCAATGACCATTTCCCCCTTCATGTCTTCGGGAGACCTATCAAGCACAGTCTCCCAGAACGGGGCGAGAAGTTCCTGACTGTGGTTCACGCAAGTCTCCACGATAGACCAAATCTCGCTGCAGAGAACTTCGGTAGCAACATATGGGTATCTTTGACTCATTAGACCTCAGTCGATACTCAACAGAAGCGGTGACGCACTTGAACCGGCCATTCTCCTCCGCACCCTCGATCTCACCGGTGACGTAGCCCAACAAGCACTTCAAGACATCGACGCGCTGGAAATAATCAATGAGCCTCGTATTTTGAGATTTGCATTCTTGTAGCAGATCGTCCTCGTCCAGTATGGCTTCCAACGAGACATCGTTCTTGTCCAAGAGACTGTCGATTGCGGAGGTGTTATGGAAGCCAAATCTGCACACCAGGAAAAACTGTCACGCAGGCGTTTACCGAGCGAGACGTGTAGGAATACCTCCAGAACATGAAGGCAGACGGGCGCTGCTTGGATTGTGAGGAGTTGAAGCTAGTAAACAGTTGAGGCGAGTTACGACAATTGACGGTTGCCCAGATTGGACGCCCCAAGCACCCAACTGCGCGCGCGCTTGCACGGCCCTGGGCCTGATCTCCCAAATGGAGTTCGCATCAAGGTTCATTAGATATTACTATCAACGAAGATACTATCCTATCATAAATTCCGTATATATATAAAGGGCTAGTCTGGTGCCTCAGAACTGCAGACGTCAGATTACCACCAACGAAACCGAAAAGCACGGACCAAGAACTCACCCGAATCTGATATGACCCACTTGCTTTCGTGAGATAACGTACCCATTTGATACTGTGATAGTTGCTTTTCTCGAATACCTTCAAGAAACGAACAATCAGCCCAGATGCAGTGAACATCAGGACCTGGAAGTCGACGTCGATTGGCGGCCGCGCCCACACTTGTCGAGTTGTCGTGGATGTGAGTTGAGCGGAAGCCGTGAATGTACACTCTTGTCCGCCTTGTATCCGTGGAACTCTAGCGTACATATTAGCCTGATACGGCGCAAGTGATACAAGCCGACGTACCTCCAGATTACGACATTCTCCGCAGGCACATACTTGGCTTTGCCATTGGCAACTTTGCAATCCACTGTCGTCGTGTTCAGCGGAGTTGGTATTCTGAGCACGACATCAGTAGCAGAAAGCTTATTTCCGAAATTTGCCTTGACAGAAACTGTATAGGAAACTTGTGTGGTGCCGATCTCGTTGACAGTTGCGATTACGCGCAGTGGAAGCTTCACGTTCGACGTAGCTCTGTACCTAAACGGATAAGGGATTTAGGTTCAATCTTACAGGAAAGACTATCGGGGCTCGCCTCATGAGTTCAAACTCGCCATCAGGTGGGATGAAGCTGATGGTTCGATCAGAATCAAATTCATTAAGGCGGACACATTGGTGGAATCGACAGTCGTCTAGCTCCACACCATCACTTCCACTGGCACCGCGGTCGTTTTTATCAATGACCAACTTATCATTGAGACCAAATTTGCACTCGGGTGTGCCGGACAGATAGGCCCGCATTTGAATGTGACCGTCGACATCTGCTCGGAGTACGGTCCCTGCAGGAGTGATTTGAGCACACCGACCAGAACATATGCTAGTGTAACTAACCTTTAGCACTCATACTGAGGTTGACTATCTCTACAACATCAACGAATGCTTCATTCTTTTTGTACTTGACATCACCGCGGCGCCAACTCGTCGCACCCGTGGCTTGTACGGTAATCTTTGCTGACTCTTCCTTCAAACCGAAGTGAGCTTGCGCGCAGGAAAATACAAGAAAGAGCGTACAGCGACATGTGGAGATGACATGACACTCTCCGTTGTGATATAACTCTTCAGTGTGTCTATCTCACTGTTTTGTGGATAACCAAAGTCGTTGATTTCTAAAACACTGCTGTGTGAAACGGTAAAGGGATGACGCATGATGGAAATCATACCGTCTATCAATTCGTAGATCAAAACAAAGTTATTCTTGATGGACTCCTCATCAACTTTTCCAAAGTAGGACTTAGCGATCGCGATGAAGCGGTAGCAGTACTCGAATATGAGGGCGGCATTAGCGTTGGTTCTGATCACGTGTCGCAGTTAACCTGTTCCATTGAAGAAGTGGCGAGCTCACTTGGTAACGGCAACGACGTAGAGATTGTTAACGCGAACGTGGAAGAAGCTCGTAGAGCCCAACGTGATGATGGGTGACCGCACGTCGCTGTTGGACACGACCTGAATACGGAATACATCCGCTATTGAACGCCTGGAAACGGTGGTCTGAGTGATGAACACCCACGAGAAGAAGCGAAAGCCATACTTGAAATCCGTCCGATATAAACGAGAAATCAAGACCTGTATGTTGATGCCAAGATCAATAGTCGAGGGTTATCCGTGTGAATACACGATGACCGACCTCTCCTTTCTGGTTGAAGATGAAGAAAGCCTTGGAGGTGGGTGAGGTCTTGGTGGCCTGTCTGCTCTTGACAACTCACCGAAATCATTGCTCTGCTCGGTGGGACGCGACCGTGTTCACAAACACAGTTGTCCTAATACGTATCCGCCAGATACGACCCCCCATATGGGGGTCATATCTATATTGGCCCATCCACCTGACCTCCTGGTTCTTTAGCATTTCCGAGTCGCCCCGGATTTGACTTCACGTGTCCAATGTTCAACAGATTAACCCAATAATACTGGGCTACCGTCGGATCTATAAAGAGCCAGGGATAATCGAGCCAGAAGCGCACAATTCCTCAGAGGGTTTCACATCATGTTGTATTGGGATCTTCTTGTGTCGGCTGCTGGCCTGTTCTCCCTCCCTGTCGCATCTGCGATCCCCTGGAACGCGACCGAGTACATGTTTGTGTTCGGCGACTCGTACACTACAGATGGATACAATATCTCTGCAGGTGTAAATTCCCCAAGCCCAGGACTTGTAAGTGTCGACCACCATGAACTAATCATCGCAGTGAGCTTCACCGTTTAGACGTCCTCAAATGGTCCAAATTGGATTAAATTTTTGAGTACGATGATACCCCAAATTGGCATTGTCGAGTGATTTAACTGTTGCAGCCAACACCTACAATCAAACCGCAATCAAGGTTGGCAAGTAGACCGCGAGAAAGCGATAGACTAACTTTCTGTCAATGCAGACCTTTAATCTGGCATACGGTGGTGCTACCATCGATGGTGCTCTGGTTCCTCCATACCTGCCTACGGTATTGTGAGTTTGATGTAACAGAGTCCTCCCCATGTCTGTATCCTTAACAATATCTACCAGATCAATTGTCAATCAGGTCTCCGAGTTCAACGAATACCTGGCATCAAAGCCGAAAGGAGGCCGGTGGGATAGTACGAACAGTCTCTTTGCTATCTGGATTGGCATCAACGACGTCGGAAACTCATTCGGCTGGGTTGGTATTTTGCGATGTCACTTTCTAGATCTGTATGACGGTTTAACAGACCAACATCACTCGATCCGAATTCTATGGTACCTTGATGGCTCGACTCTTTTCACAGGTATTGCAACGACTAGCTTTGAAGCTTACGTGACTGAATCATTTTCAAGGTGGATGATCTATACAGTGCTGGCGCTCGTAACTTCCTATTCCTGACGGTACCGCCTACCAACCGTTCACCACTCTTCCTTGAGCAAGGGCCTCAAGCGTCAACACAAATGGGCGCTGATATTGTCAACTTTAACAGCCATTTAACGCACAGTGCGCGCAGCTTCCAGACAAATTACCCGGATCTCGGAAGCGTCATGGTCTTTGACACTCAACCCATCTTCAGCACTCTTCTCGACGAGTGGCGGACGTTTGGTTTTGTGAACGTTACCGGGTATTGTGCTGCGTACGAGAATGGTACTCCTACCAGTTCTTACCAGGTAGAGGGGTGTGCCCCCGTGTCCAACTATTTGTGAGTTGTTCTGGCATTTGGTTGAACCTTTGGCGGCCACTAAAACAACGTAGCTGGCTGAACGTGCTCCACCCGTTATTTACCGTTCACGAGTAAGTGTTTTGGCGTACTCTGCACCTTGGTTCGCTAAGGTCCTGTGACCAGCGTTCTAGCCAAGGCAATTTCCACTGCTCTCGCCGGTTACCCTGCTACACAGATAATTATGTAGAAATGTTTTGTTTTGTTGGTTCAGGGTCAAATGGAGACCAGTCGGGAGACGCGTCCCCTCACGAAATCCCCTTAAAGGATGGTACTAGCGTGACCTTTCGTTCGTTCATATTCGCCAACGCGACTCATGACGATCACCGAGTTTGCCATCCTTGTCTTCAAGTCACCTCCCGACTTTTCAGACTCTACTCTCCAATCCCTCTTTCAGAAACTATCCGACTGGCAATCAGAATGCTCGGGCTTTCCGCTCGTCTTCTTCACCAATTCAGATGATTCACTTCCAGTTCACCTGGTGACAGGGTGGAAGAGTGTCGCGATGCACGAAGCGTGGATCCAGGAGGAGCGGAATCAGACACTACTCCGCTTGTTCGGGCCGTATGTCGATATGCTCAAGATCAGGATGGTCCATCTCGGCGTAGACTTTGAGGCAATCCCGATACTGGGAGACGAGACGTGGATGCGGTATCGCTACTCAGATGGCAAGAGTGCGATGTCTGCGCCGTGCGTAGATCAATCAATCAACCTGGTCGCTTTTTGGAAGTGATCTGGCTTATGATGACGGAGATGTGTTTCGTTTTGTCAGCGGGGATGGAGGTTCTGAAGTAGAGGGTGTAGTTCCTGTCGAGCGGTGGGTTCTGAAGAGTGCAATAGGGGGTATCCAGAAATAGAAATAGCCTAAACGGGATGTTTGGCAAAAGCTTTGGAATCAAACAACCACCCACACGCCATTCTGATCTCAACCACAACACCAGACCCGACTGCTGTGTCCGAACTGACTCGTTTCCTTGTTCTCTTCTCGA
This sequence comes from Hemileccinum impolitum, assembly GCA_003316335.1. Lineage (NCBI taxonomy): Eukaryota > Fungi > Basidiomycota > Agaricomycetes > Boletales > Boletaceae > Hemileccinum > Hemileccinum impolitum. The sequence continues at coordinate 219,518 of QFEQ01000146.1, read as the reverse complement.
AACTCTTACTTCGTTATGGACACCCTCCCTGCGAAACCTTCAAGCTCGCGCGGAGGACGTAATCATGACAAAGACCGACCGAAGAACAGAGACGAGAGCCGTCATCGGCCTCGACACCGTGACCGAGACGGAGACAAAGCTAGGGATAGGGACAGAGACCAAAACCATCATCGCCGCCGCCACCCTCGACGCTCCACATCTCCCACGCAGCTTCCGTCGAAACGATCACGCACATCCAGGACAAACCACAAAGGCAAAGAACCCATACGCAACGGCGACATCGAACCAGGCGAGATCAAAATCAAGACGCCCGAAATTGGAGATGACTTTATTCCGTTGGCGGCGAGTGGCACGGAAGCTTCTCACGAAAAACCTCGATCCGAAAGGGCACGTCAAAAAGAAAAGGGAAAGGAGCGCGAGTGGGATATCGGGAAGCCGCCGAGGACAGGGGATGAAGAGGGCCGTGGCACGAAGAGGAAGTATGATTATGTGTTTGATGAAGAGGATGTCCGAGCTTATAGCAGAAGACAACGGTTCGAATCGAGAAAAGCACCGTGGGTGTCCCAGGTTGACTGGGACAGTTGTCACAATGTCGCAGAGATGTAAGTGTTTCTAGTCTGACATGATGCGCCACTTCATCCAACACATATAGGTTACATCGCGAGGTGGAGGCTTTCGTCAAGTACATGTCACCAACACCTGTCGAAGATGAAATTCGTGGCCTCGTGATACAACTTGTCTCGAGAGCTATCACGTCCGCGTTTCCAGATGCACAGATATTGCCTTTTGGAAGCTATGAAACAAAGCTATACCTACCCAGTGGGTGTGTATTCAACTTTATAAAGCCTTGACACGTCGCCTGACTGTGGCTAGGGACATTGACTTGGTCATAGACTCTGAATCCATGGCACGTAGCAACAAAGTGAACGTATTACACGCACTCGCAAATACCCTCAAGCGCGCAGGAATTACATCAAAAGTCACCGTCATCTCAAGGGCAAAAGTACCTATAGTGAAGTTTGTCACGCATTTAGGACATCTTAACGTGGATGTCAGCGTCAACCAAGGCAATGGTGTCAAAGCAGGAAAGATCATCAACGGCTTTCTGAAAGACATGCGTGGTTGTGGATTCGCACTACATTGCCTCATTGTCATTGCAAAGGCGTTTCTGAACCAGCGCGGAATGAATGAGGTATATTCGGGCGGTCTGGGGAGTTACAGCATCGTTTGCTTGGCCGTCAGTTTTCTCCAGATGCATCCAAAAATACGCAGAGGAGAAATCGAACCAGAAAAGAACCTTGGCGTGCTTATCATGGAATTCTTCGAGCTCTACGGCTGCTACTTCAACTACGAGGAGGTCGGGATATCGGTCAGGAATGGAGGATCGTATTTTAGCAAGCGAGAGAGAGGGTGGTATGATTCATTCAAGAGTCTGCTACTTTCCATTGAAGATCCTACAGATATCTGTATGTGGGACCTCGTGATCGATAACGTCGATTGACTTCCTCTTTAGCGAACGACATTTCCAGGGGTTCCTATGGCATCAATAAGGTGCGGCAAACCCTCGCTGGTGCTTATGGGATCATGCAGGCCACATCATTCATGCGTGCTGGGATCTTGAGCTCGCGCCGTGAGAGCCGCTCGTACCGACTGCGTATGATCACGAATCCAGAGGACATGAGTATCTTGTCCAGCATCCTAGGTGTTACGCAAGAGGTGGGCATTGCCAATACCAGTGTCATCGGGAGCCTAACCGAATTGTAGACAATAAATAATCGATGTCTGCTTCAAGAAGTATATGAAAAAAGGCTATTGCACAAGCTTCTTCATGTCGCGCCACAAGCTTCGGTCATGGTTGCCGACGTGCCTATCGACCACGGTGCAAAAGGCAAGTCAAGAGCTGGTAGTGTGCAGGAAGAGTGGGATAGAGACATGGAGCTTGAGTCTGACGACGAGGCCGGACACGAGGTGGCAGAGGAAGGAAATTCGGACGAAAGCGGAAGGTATGACATCCAGGAACGTCGCCGTACGCGATCGGGACGTACCAACGGAACGGGTCGATTTGATCCACTGACGAGGTACACGACGGATGAGGATGATCTGTCAGAAGATGAGCTGGAGGATCAGGCATATGACAGCGCGGGGTCGGATGACGACGTTCGGAAGGGCCGGATGGAGAGACGGCGATCCTATTGGTTATCCAAAGGCATCGGACCTCACGACGGAGACGACGAGGACGGGGTTTTGGTGTCGTGATACGTCGTGTAGTGTGCTGTACGTTGCATTTTTGTGGCAGACACTTAGCCGTTGATAAGGTGGGTATAATTATGCGGGTAGTGATGGGCGTTCAAACGTTGACGGAGGACGTGCACTTCGATTGAGACATTTCCTAGTTGCTCACTACTAGTACACTTGTTAGTCCTTCCTTGACCCTTTTCCTCTTCATCTCAAGTTTTTTTTTCCAGTCGCAGTCCTCCCTCGACGGATCGGGGCTGTCGGCTACTTCAACAAACCTCTTCCCTGTTCCACAACTCAAACCACCCTGGCTGGTTGTCTTTTCTCGCTGGTCGTCTTGTAAACCCATTCTGCCGTGACCATGTAGGTGTACTACTCGACCTGTTATACGACCACGTCCCAACTAACCCTCGAACCAGGGCGGCATCCAGAGGTCAAACACCGCCAGTAAACCTCAAGGAACGCATAGCAGCCCTCCAGCAACGCAGCGTGTCGCCCAACACGCACCAGTCCGCGCAGGCCGTCCCGAGAGGGCTCCCAAGCCCAGGCACGGGCGGACTTCGGGACAAAATTGCAAAGTTCGAGGAAAAGGGAGGAATGCCCGTTCCACGCGGGAGCTTTGCTATGGGTACACCCCAGCTCGCAGAAAATGCACCACCCAAGAAGCGCGGGGAACTCTATGGCAATCGCGTGCCCGGTCTCGGTCGGCCCAGTGGTGCACCCGTCAGTCGACCGGGATCCCCCGTCCCGTCCAGAGACGAGTCGCCTGGGCCAAGGAAGAGATGCATCTCAACTGGTACTGGCCTGTCCAGTTCACCATCCAATTTTTCAACCGACGAACCAGTGCCGGCTTTGCCAAACGGTCTCGCCAGCCCAGCCCCACGACGCAATTCGCTTGCGATCAATTTTGGCTCTGGGAGACGCGTCGTGAGCGTGAGCGATGCAGAGGCCAGAGCGGTGGATTTGGTCGACGAATTGTCTCCTTCAATGTCCTCTCTCGTACCCGAAAAACCGCCAGAGACCATCGAGGAGCAAATCCCGAGTCTGGAGTCTGCTTCGTCGGCCGTACAACCCATTGTCGAGGAAACACCATCAGCGGTGGAAGAACCACAGCCATCCCCCAGCCTGGAAGCGCCAGAGGATACCCCGGAGATATCGGAGCCACCGCCTGTTGGGGAAGAGCCATCGCCAGTAGATCTCGGTACTTCCGACATTCCAACAGGGGATCCACCAGCACCCCAAAACCACCCGTCTCCCCTCTATGATGCATCTCAGAATGTCTCGCAGTCTTCTATCGTCGAGCAAAGCAGTAAAGATGGACTCTCAGACTACGAATCCGCTCCGCAGTCAGCCGTGTCTCAGCCACCTCCACCTCTTCCTGAATCCGCTTCATCTGTCCCATCCTCGTTACCCGCTGATGTTCCCTCCGTTGCCCCTGAAACAACACCCGCTGTTGCAGAGACCGTCGCTGCCAGTCCTTCAATTTCACCCACCGCGAAGGTGACAAAGTTGGTTGCTACTTCCCGAGGCAGTGCCATCACTATCTCTGTACCGAATCCAATCGGACCTGTTCCACTCAGCATCCCGACACCTGCTCCAGCGACCGAGGAACGTTCGCAGAGCAAACCTACTTTCAAGGCTGTCGTCCATCGCAAGGTTACTGAACCATCGATTGCAACCGCACCCTGTAGTCTTGCCCCGCCTGAAACATCGCGACTGACCAAGCAGCGACAAAGCGGCAATGTTATTCAAGCGCCTCCCAGTCCAGGCTACGGTGACTTGGCAGTGCTTCTGGAGGATGCCGCATTACTGGAGTGGAGGCTCACAGAGGGAGATAGTGCGGGTCTGAAAGCGAAAGGACTTTTACCAACTACCCCCACCCCCACCAGCGCGACTTTCCAGACAGACACTCGACATGCGTCAGCTTCTACCCTCACTGAACATGCGCCTCCACCTTCCGCCGATAGTGGCTCACAATCAGTGCGATCAATGTCCATTCCATCGATTAGAGAGCCTCTGATCGATGGGGAAATACCCGAGGGGGAAGAAACGGACGGAAGGAGTCTCGCGTCCACTACATTCTCACAACGATCGCCTTCGCATCGCAAGTACCTGGCGAATATCTACCGGCTCACGGGCCGACGATCATCCAGCTACATGCCTGGTGCTTATCCACGGGACAGCATGTCGATGTCGTCTGAAGACTCTTCCCCTGTGACTACACCATCAGATACTGGCAAGCGCAAGGGATTCGGTATTGCTTGGCCAAGTGCATCTCCCAAGAAGGGCGGATCCAACGTCGGTCGGTCGAGTTCCTTTGCCGACAAAATCTTCAATAGGAACCGGACAAAGTCCGACGTGAGCACGGCAGACCAAGGTACGTCTCACGATACTTTATACGCGTGCTTTGGTGACCTCATCTACGCAGTGTCAGAGCGGAACTCGCTATACGAGTCATCACAGCCAAGTCTTACAATCTCTTTTCCGTCTGAGCTGTTGCCCGAGCGACACCCCGATGGCGTAGACATGGGTGCTCGTCCAACATCCTGGATATCTCCCGGTGACTCGAACTCGGAGTTTTCCCCCGCATCCAGTCTTCTCGACAGGGACATCTTTGATGCCTTTCCTTCCGTTCCTCAAACCTTGCCCCCAGGGTTCCACCTAGACGTCGAAAATGCTGACATGGGACGTGCAAGTACCCTCTCAGTCAAGGGGCGAGACCAAGTTAATCAGCGACTCACGATGGTGTGAACACAGCCTAAATTCCCGATTTCGTTTTTGATTTCTGATTTTGAAAGAAGAAGGGATCGTCCCATCCTTTTAAAAAATATTGTTTGCGGATAGCTAGGCTATCGCCGTCTCTGTGTCTTTCCACCACATCGTTTACTGCTAGTTAGTTCCCCTTTCCCCTGCTTTTCCCATGTTTTTTCCGTTTCTTCTCGATTTCTTTTGGCTTGCTACACTAATCTTGTTGCATTGTTCGCGCATGGTTCTTACTGCTCAATCTACTCAATACATATTGTCATCACTCTGGTTGGAAATAGCATAAAGGTTTTGTTGCAGGGAAGAAAAGCGAATGAAATTACGTTTTGTAGTTATGCAACCGTGTCCAAGCTTGAACTGCCAGTCTCTTCCTTCAGCGTCCTTGTGCGCAAGCGGATGGGCCTATTGAATCTTTCAACCTATTTTGTCTCCGCACTCTACTACTGCTTGCACAGCTGGTCTAGGTAACATATATGACTTCTGGTGCCATCATGATAGAGCTGCTAGGCCGATTTCAAGTACGTCACATGGGGCCGAGATCAGTCACTCACGCCTTTCCATCACCGACTCCAACTTGAAATTCACAAGGTACATAAACTCGTGCACGTATTCTGCTTGTTCTGTAAAGCCAACCCCCTCACCGTTTAACACTCGCCTTTGCGTTCATCCCAGAGATTCGCTACCGTGACTCGCACAATGCCGTGTTCAAACCTGCCGTGTTTCGTGGTCTTATTCTTAGCCAGTGCATCAGGTAAGCAGCATCTTTTGTCGCGTGTTCTCTGCTCAGACTGGGTTCATCGCGCAGTCTGCATTGCCAACATATCCCTGGTCATTCCGGGTTTCGACCCACAGCCCTTGAGTGCCGAAATTGTCGGTGTTGGCGCGAACAACGAGACGACGTACTTGCTATTCCCAGGTCAACCCACCGGGACATGGGTGAGCCAATCGCCCGCGTTCACTGGCACAGGTAAGTCAGGCCTCTTTCCGTTCCCCCAATGCTCATCAATGATTTCTATTCTAAACGATCACACGACGTACAGCGACGCTGGTCGAAAACGCGAGCAACGTGGTGTTTGGGTATGCCAACTCGGCGCTCTCGATCACGGTGGCAGAGTCCTGCACGCTCGTGAACGGGGTCGCGGATTGCGCGGTTGCAGTGGCGGGTGGGACGACGGACCTGGCGCAGGATACGGTGACGCCGCTGCTCGTGCAAGGGGGCGGCACGATGACGCCTGCGCCGACGAGTTCTCAGGCTGTGAGCGTGAGCTCGGGTAGTGCGCAGACGACGCCCGCTCCTGCGAGTTCGGCAACGGAGAGGTCGGTGACGCAGTCGGCCAGCGCGTCTTCGATTAGTCCGTCTCAGTCGGCGAGTTCGGGCATTAGAGTGAGACCTGGGATGGCAATTATAGCAGGCGCCGCTGGAATGTTGGTCAGTATATTGGCTGTCCTGGTCTGAAAGGGAAAAGGAGATCAGGAGGCGAGGGGTGCGAATGGTCTTCCCCCGAGTGAGGGAGGAATGTCGAAGTTGCCAATGCCGCGCTTGTTTAGGCCTCAGGTCCTACTCTTTCAGCTGGATACCCCTACCATACCTCTGTACTGAGTCGTGACCCACTCGCGAGTCCCTATGCAGTCTGTATATCCTAGAGAGAAGCCGAGAAGCCGGCGGAGTCAACCGAGCGGAGTTTATTCCACTCGGATCCAGCCGCTCGGCAGAGTAGCGGGTGTAAAAAGTACTAGTGCCCTCAGTTATGAGGTGACCGACCAAAATCCAATCAACAGCGCCTTTGAAAGCACTATATTGCTTGTTCAGCAAAAAATAACGCTTCAAGATACCCCGCTAATTTGCCTTTAGATTCGTTTCAGAGTTCAGCCGCACTATACCGTGTGCAAACCTGTTCATCACTGGCATGTGTTATTACTGGCTGGTGCGTCAGGTAAGCAAAAATCTTTTCTCACTGGGTTCATCTCTGGGATACGTAGTCTGTCATGCTGACACTCTTGCCGGATATTGAGATCGATTCACGACCCTGGACCGCCGACATCGTTGGTGTCGGACCAAATGAGGAGACTACGTACCAAGTTTTCGCTGGGGAATAACCCGGGTTCATCGGGACAGGTAGGTGTCTTTGCTATCTTACCTCTCCATCTTCAATGATCGCATACCTACAGTGACTGTGGTTGCAGTTTCAATATGCCAACTCCTCTGTGGACTCCTCACGGTGACGGAATCCTGTACGTTATCAAGCGGCATGGGGGTCAGTTGAAGGTCCGCAGGTGACGTCTCGCCCGTACAGACCGGAAGCACTCTTTCGTTGGAACCTACCAGTTCTGTGAGTTCGGGGAGTTCAGCACCGGAGAACTACGCAACGCAATCGGCGGCCGCCTCAGCGTCCGGGTGGGCGAGTCCGGGCATCAGGCTAACGCCCGCATAGCAATAACAGGGGTCGCGGGAATGTTGGCCAGCATCTTGGCTGTCCTGGCCTAAAGAGGGTAAGAAAGAGAGGGGAGGGGATGAAGAGGAGAGGAGACCTGAACGGTTCGCGTCCGCGTCAGGAGGAAGTTTCCGGGAGCGCAATTGTTTGTTTCCTGTATGAACGTGGATCGTGATGAGATAGCTCGGCGGATGCCCTTTGCCTGGGTTCCTGGTCACTGACGCACATAGATGGAATCAATCTCGGCGCAGTGGAGTCATTGTTACAAGACGGATTTGGGCCATGACGAAAGCACTGCCCTTTGCTGTCGTTCTGGTATGACACACACACACATGTACAGGCCACCGTGGTGCGTTTGTGGGCTGAGAGATGTCCAAGGACCACGATTAAAACACACACTTGGTATTAAAGTCGTGACACTGGCGGCAAGGACCGTGAAGGCGACCAGAAAGGTACCTCAGGGTATCTGAGGTATCTGCCTCGTTGCACACACGTTCCCGGTGATGCCAATCTAGTCGAGGCCGCGATCCAAATGTTGCTAATATGATCTAGAAATTTCTGGCCGGAAATAAGACGACATGAGTCTAATCAGGGCTACAATCTCCCGCACAGGCTGATGGCTGGGATCTCGCTCATCCCGATCTCTCTTGCTCAAACAGGTCCATTCGATCTCGTAACTGAGCACGGGACTTTCCAACTCCTCACAGCACCTTAAAATATAAAGCTCAGTACACCGCTCTCGGTTTTTTCTTCTTTTTTTTTTTTTTCTTCTTCCAGGTTTGTCTCTGCCCACACGTCGGCCCTGCCTGCAGCGTCTTCTCCTCGTCCTTTTATTGCGAGGCCAGCTACAGCGCATCCATGACAGAGTACACTTCCTCGCCCGACGCCATACAAGTGTATAGAAGCTCTCAGGAGCGTACTACGTTCTGGGTCCGCTCGCACTCGCCACATCACGCGCAGTTCCACTCCCCCGACAGCCCGCCGTCTGTCGTAGGAGAGCTAGACGAACGCGAGTCAGACGAGGACAGCACCCACTCCCTTCCACCCAAGATGGTCCTCAGATACGGCGACGGCAGGGCAGACATTCCTATCTCCCACTGGCACTATGAGAACGGGCATGACCCGCACCGGAAACCGGTCTCTCGCCATAATTCTAATTCTCGTCCCCGTCCCCACACGGCCTACCACTCTCACGACCGCGCCAGGTCCGCCGCGGATGCATATTCACCTCCCCACACGCGATACCATGACCATGTGGCGCCTCATCACTCTTCTGCGCGGCAGGCTCTCCCGAGGGCATATGAAGACGACTTCTCGACGCCTCCGGAAGAGATCCACATCCTGCCTTCTGACCCAAATGCGCAACCCCATCGCCCCGCTGGGACATACCGACCCCGTCGGGCCTCAGAGCCTCAACGTCGTCAACAACAGCAGTCCGTCCCCCACGAAGACGAACCAGAGGTGATCGAACCCCTTCCCCCGCGCTATCCTCCGAATCATGTCGAGGGGCCCCCTCCCGTCGTGTATTCACACTCGCAGCACATTCATGACCCTTATGATCATCAACATCCCAGCCATTCACACTCACGTGGCAATCGACCGCCTCCGTCGATCGTGTACGCCGCAGGGCATCACCATGCGACTGATCATTATGCCCCGCCCACGATTGTTTACGCCCCACATAAAGCCCCCGGAATGACATACACCGTCTCTGCCCCCACAGGGTCTGGTTTCCCTCAGTACCCTCGCATCACGGCAACACCGTATAATGCCGCGCGCAGTAATCTCTCTGCTGTACACGAGGAACCACGACAAGGGCAGAGAGGTCCCATGCGTAGAGACCGCAGCACGTCCCGTGCGCCGACCCCCATCAGCGAGGTAGCCAGTGGGGATTCGGGGAGTACTTACTACATCATCCCAACTCCAGGCCAAAAAGTCAAGGTTTTGGTAAGTTCTCTGCGGCGTCCCTCCCTTTTCGTTCTCAACGTCAGGACAGCCAGCTGACAAAAAGGTGTATATAGGTCGGACCCGAACCTTCACTTTACACGGCAAGTTCCACCACTAAATCAGCCTCATCACCGCACTCGCCATATTCGGTCACGAGTAGTGGCGGCGGCGGAATCAAAAAACCGCTTTTTAGTCGGCTGATGCGCTTTGCCTCGGATCTACGGCCGAGTAGAAGATTTCTCCATCGCAGACATTCGCTTGACAACTCCTCCCGCGGGCGTTCCCATGAACGTTGATCGTCTCCTTGTTTTCACTGTTTTGGTTTCTTTGTTTTTCTCTTATTCCCCCTTATGGTTTTTGTGAAGAAAAAGGACATCATGAAGAATATGTTGTAGGTCGAACGTCGTCGAACGTTTACTGATAATCTCCATTCTCAACTATAGACAGTTTGAAGTTTCAATGATTGGGTATTTTGTATGGAAGCACCTGTAGCTCTAAACGCGCATCACTCTCCTTTTTCTCTCCTTTTCCTCTCGCCTTGCTTCGCGTCTGGCTTCTACCTCGTACGGATGCCACTTTCTTTGTCCGTATTGCCTTTGTTCGGGATAACTTATGCTCCTTCCTCTTTCTCTCTCTCGGTGATCGTACTGAAGTTTCTTGGCTCACACACATGTTGTAGTAGTACCATGTGCACTCCCACTTTTGATTACCATTTAATTTTGCAGCCCCTTTAGTTGATCGTAGACTCGTAGCAGGTACAATTCATATAAAACCTCCTGTCGCACGGTTAACGTTGTTTAACCTGCTGTCGAACTGGCGTCATCGCCATGCACGTACGGCGTCAAACCAAGTCCTAAACCATGAGTTCGAGGAAGTCGCAATCAGGGTCGTGTCCCAGATCTTGACCCTGACATGAGATGTCGATGAACGCACGTCTCCCACACATGCACGCTGGTCATGTCATGTCTTGCCATATTGCCATTTGCCATGTGCCATATGGGTCTGCGGCCGCAATCACAGATCGCGCATGAGGTCGTACTTCTTCGTTCCACGGTGCGCGTGTACTAGTGATACGATGTATTCGTACCTTTTTTTTTTCCATCCATTCTCTGGTTGACTCTTTGAAGCATGTTTTGATGTTGTACTAAGTTGTGCCGGTTCGCCTAGTTTGTCGGCGATGGGAGTCCAAGCCTGCCAGTGTGGGGCCCGGTTATCTACTGCTGCGCTCGGAGGTGCTAGGCCGAGAATGCGGCGGGTATCGGACTGTCGCATTTCGAGCCTAGACTCTCACTCTTTGAGGGGGGATCTGATGCTGAATCCCACATACATGTACATAATTCGGTGCACGATCAGACGGGGTTAACTTGATACATATGTAACTTGGATGACACCAAATTCGAAAGCCCTCGGCCGAAACACCAACGGCGAGAGGGCGCGAGCCGATTCTCCAAGAATGTTTCAAAGGTCTTCACCTTGTTGGACTTCCGAGTTCTTCTTCCCTTGTTCGTCCGTCCCGGCGGCGGTGTTGGTTACAGAATATATTATTACTGCTGATGGTATGTATTTTTTTGCAAGGCTGATCCGTGTGACCACATAGTATCCACAGGTCTGATAAAGACGTGGCCCTATTCTAAGCGTAAGCCTCAAACGGCGATTGAAACATCGATACGAAGGGCCAAGGCTCCGCTGAGCCACATCGTGTAGATAGGAGGACGATAGACTTACAAGAAGCCACCGCTTTTCTTCGTATTTGGTTTGCTGGACCGAGGAGAGTGAGTCAAGTCCTCGGCTGCTCTCGCTGTCACGCGTCGCCGTTGACGTTATTCATAAACTTTGTTCGAAACGGGCCTTTTTTTTTGGTGTGTCCTTTTTGTTCTCGGTCTTGCATTCTTTTTTTTTCTCCCCGCCCGAGGAGCGACTCTATCATGATTAGTACCCCATGGCCAGGGCCCTTGTGACCGTATTTCAGACATCCTGTAGCGGTGGCAGTAGATAGGACTCAGTTGTCGGCATCACTCCACAGCAGCCCGGGTTCTGTAATAGCACGGCATTTTGCGATTGAGAGCGTAGACTGAATGGAGTTCGACGGACACCGATAATCGTGGTCTGATGAGAACAGCTAGTTATTCTGTAAGCCGGTATCGTTATACTACGTCCAGTTTCAGAAAACTACATATGGGATAGTGAAAGGACAGGGACATCAGAAGAGAAGGATGACTCAGCATGGATCATGTATATTACAGACTACTTGCAAAATGCGATGACTGAGACTCCACGGGATACAAGTGATATACACCAGTCCAAAAAAACATCCACGGATGTACCGTATGTGCTTTTGCGAGTGGGTTGCCTGCGACATCAAGGCAACGGTTGCTATGCCTGCATCGACGGAAATAAAGATAGGATTTAGTCAGCGGTTTCAGAGTAATCGATTTAGCCCTTGGCTGGGATGCGTGATCCGAGTGAACATTCGACCGTAGATACGGTTAGGGGGTTCTTGTTTAGTATGCCTTATCGCATGTGCAACCCGTTGTGACGTTGATTGCACATGGTAAACCTCCACTGGCAACTCGTTCTGTCACGGCATCCATTGCGATCACTTCCCGCCAGTGACCGCATAGGGAGATGTAGCCATCATAGATATGAACCCATGCGTCGTAATCGAGCCACAACGGTGAAACAAGAGCTTCGGGACAGGTTCAGATGGACCCATGGAATCGCGTCTGTCGGCAAGAAGAGAATAATAAAAAATGAAGCATCAATAAATAACGCGTTCATCAATCGGCGCAGTCGCACGTTGTGCCACATGCGAGATGGGCGTCAGGTCGCATATGACTGCACGGGCCGCCCGCATAAAGAGCGCTTAGAGGGAAGAACGCTCGAATTGCGACGCGGTGCAACGGTTGAGCGTATTCGCGGAATCGGCCAGTGCCGTATGTGTGATCCACGTGGTTCGGACTGGATCATATAGAGGGGCGTTTGAAACAAAGAAAGCAAGACGTCTTGACCGGCGATGTGGCTTTAGAGGGATGAAGAAGGAAAAAACGTTAACAATGATACTGCACCAAGTTGACCGATATTAAACCGTTGCGTCATCTGTTATTGATGCTGTGAAAACTGGTGGAGGGAAATGGAACTGTTTACGATAGTAATTGGCGATTGAGAGAGTGCGTCTGGGACGGCAGCTTGCGGTGGCGAAATCAAATTGCACTCGCACTCGGTATTCTACAACCATGCGCAGCCGGAGAGGGATACATCTTTTGTGGCGAGTACGGTGAGCAAAGCTTCGAGACGAGAGATGTCAGGTTTCAGAAAAGATAGAATTTGAAACCACCCACAGATACAGTGGGAGGGTCAGAAGTTGACGGATGCGGAAAGGGGGACAAAGAAGTAAGCAAGGCAAGCAGTAACTTAGGGTTCAATTATTGGATATGAAGGGGCTTCGCCAAGAGAGGTATGCAACATGATATGGCATGTTACAGAAGGAGAACGGCCCGAGACCGATTGGACTGCGAAAGTCGGCATCAAACTAAAGCTTGTTAGCAGGCGTGAGGAAACGGGAAGAAAGATAGAAGGACGGAATGCAATGCTCACCAATCACACCTGTATGACAAACGTAATAGTACGTAGCTCACGTTAGAAATAGGCAGGAGCAAAGATAGCATATCCATGCAGTGCCCACACGCACGCTCAAGGAAAATGGTACATACGAAAATGTCACATCGATAATCGTTCTTCGCAGGGACGGTAACGACACACACCACGAGCATGAGAGGGCGATGCTCAGAGGCAGGACTGGAAGCTGATACACATGCTCCTGCTTCTGCCCACTCAGACACCACTCATCTCGCCAATTTGTGCTTGTACTGCCTGGACGCGCGGCCGACTTTTGCCTACAGTGCTCTGAGAAGTGAAATCCCTCGGAAATGGAGATGGATGCCAGCACTGGAATCCGAATTCTGGTTAACACTGTGCGGCATGCCAAGCAAGTGGGGATAAAGTACACGAGATTTCCTGTTGGCATTACGAAGGGTGGGTACGAAGGGTGTTAACGCGAAAGAACCACGTCGACTAACTGAACGACATGTACTCGCAAGCGTTGTACATGCAACGAAAAAAAAAGTGGACGAATGGCTGCAGTTCGCAGCAGGCCCATCCATCGATAATCTTAGGGGTTTTGATTTCATATCTAGCGATGCATGGCTGCATCACATGCGATGGCAGAAGGGAGACTCGATGGTCAAATGGCGATAGAGTGGACCAACCGGAATGTGGACGATGATCATGTGGACAGGTGACGCGTCCCAGCTTGAGCTGGGGAGTGGGGGCCACGGCAACACTGCATTGCATGTGATGCGTGCTCGAAGGCGTGGGGTAGGCGCAAAATACGACTTTGCAATGTCGACCCATGCGTTGGATGAGTCCGATCGTTCAGGCAGCAATGTGACCAAGGTTGAATGAGGGACCCAACGTGCAGCAGTTGGGGTTTGGTGGGGATGAACCAGGGTGCTTGAGCAAGGTGTATCTGCAACGGATAACATGAAGTGGAGAATGGAAACAAAGGGGAGCGTGTTGAAAACGTGAAGGCGGTAATGATCTTGGGGCACGAATATAGTCGCCGTGGACGACGAGCAATGAGGTCCCCTGGGACGCTGGAATTTGGAAAACTTTCGACAATGTGTTGGTGAGTTGTGTCTGACACTTTGTTAGCGTCGCCGCAGTCGTCCTGAACGGGTCCATCGTCGAGGACGTCGAGGAGAAGGGGGGGGAGGGGGTGGTGTTATGTAAGCGAGGAGTAACGAGTTTGTCACGCCGCCGCGTGACAAGCGGGCACCGTTTGACTGACATGACGAGTCCACAGGGATTGGCTGAGCTCATTTTGCCAGCGCGCGGTGCAGCTCAGAAAGCGTCTGCTAGCTTTGCAGAACAGCTCACGGACTCTCCAGGTCGCTCGGATGGCGACTCTCCAAGTTCTTCCAACCCTTTTCGAGAGCCTGCGCAGAGAGCAAAGTCCGTCAAATACCGTTACAGTGCGACGGGGAAACATCTTTCTTCCCCGTTCAAGGGCAGCTCTTCATCTCCGGAAAGAAAGCCTAAACTCAAGTCCACGGCTACACCGTCTTCATATGTTGCTACGGCCAAGCTACCCTCAGTGGCAACCACATCGCGTAAGCGCAAGGCGTCTCCCTTGCCCCTCCGCAAACAGGACCTGCTGAATTCAATGTTCATCGCCTCCCCATCACCCTTGTCGAGCGAACCGACCTCCCCTGTGGTGTCCACGAAAGTCCTCCCCCCCTCCCCTGCATTGACGGCTAAAGAGTCGACTTCGGACCTTCCCAAGCGACTTTCTGTTCCGAAAACCCTCTCCCTGCACACCTTTGGTCACACCGCGTCAGCGTCCAGCGTCCTCACACAACCCCTGTCTCCCAAACGGAAGCAAAAGAAGGGCAAGACAATCACAAAAAAAGATCAGGACGCCTGGTGTATTGGAAATTCCGCCTGGGTACTCGTCAACCAGTCTGGCATGCTTGCAGACAATAGTACAAGCCTCGAGTTGTCTGAGCAGCTCATGTGGTGGCCCGCCCAGGTGAGCTGCATCGTTGAGCCCACGATCTGAATACTCTATGTGCGTCATTGCAGGTTGTACAAAAACAACCTCTCCGTGTATCATTGTTCGGAGAATTTCCATCTTCATCCTCGACTAGTAGAGGCCTCTGTACGATTTTTGCCCCTTCATCCTCTAACATCCTGTCTGTTAATGATGACAACGGTGCCAAGCGCTTCTCGCGCACCACATTTCATCTCACTTCCTTGTCTGCAGATGACAATACTAGTCATCCTACCAAGAGACCGCGCCTCGATGAAACGGGATCTATCGAAGCTAGGTGGGAAGCCGCTGTCCAGAGCATGGAAAAAGCTTCGACACTCGAGCAAGATGGGCTACCAGCACTTTTATCCTCCTATGCCACGAACGGAGGGAGTTTCTACGACTCCCTCGACGACTCAGATCCTGACACGTCCAACTTCCGACAGCCTTTGCGCAAGCCTTCAACCCCGGCTCAGAGAAAGTCAAAGCCAGCCGGGTCTACGGGGAAATTGAAATCGCATCGGTCGAGAGCGAATTTGCTTACCGACACGAACGGGATCACAAGTCCCGCCTACCCGCACTGTCCTCCAGATCCTACCCTCCAAATTCCTGGAGAACTCATTCTTGCCTTGGCTCCCAGAACGGGGGGCTTCTACTGGCCCGCCAAGATTCTTCGACATGTTCCATCCCGCAAGGAAAAGTACAGGGTCAAATTTTTGGATGACGAAGAACACGAGATCACGAGGGATAAGTTTTGGACTTCGGAAGAGGAAGGATTCATTCGGTGTACGTTGGGAGAGTGGGAAAGTGCGGTCAAGACCACCGATGATCCCGAGTCTGGGGACGAGGGTGAGGAATACAGTGCCGAGGACGACACGAACGCCACAGGTCCAGATGACGCCACTTCTGCTTTACCGCCGCCACCGCCCTCAGAGGACTTTCAAGCACTTCCCGTCCGCGCGCAAATCGCGTATGCGAAACCTGTCTTGCGAGCGATATTGAACAAGGAATATCCACCTGCGAGAGAGAAGCATGAGGCTTTCATGAGGGGTGGGGCGGCAAGGGTTGCGTTGTTGAAGTCGGCAGGTGTGAGAGGGGGCATGGATGCAGGCTTCGTCACGGCGATTCAAAAAGCAATATGTAAGTGGGTTCTTGGCGACAGCGGGCTCAAGCCTGAGAGGTTGGATGCTGGGGACAATGTAACCGGGACGAGTGGGACAGTGGATGGAACTGCTGCCAAAGTCGCTTCTCCAGAAGTCGTGCTAGCGGAAGCTTTGCCTCGCGATTCGATGGAAGACGATCCGATGGAAGCTGTCGAGGACACGCTCGTGCCGGAAGATGTTCGGATGGATGAAAATGACGGGGCACAGAATGGCGTTCCGCCTTTGTCCGCCCATCACAAACATGTTGAGGGTGCTCAGGATTCTGAGATGGCTGATGGCAGGCAAGAACAGGTAATGTCCACTCCAGTCGTCTTTGGTCAAATTGATCTGAACTCCGAACCTAAGCAACCGGTGTCTTTACCTCCTGCGAATGGTATAGCGCTGAGTCCGGCAGTTCAGCATGCATCCCTGGTAGCCAAGAGTCAATTGGATGTATGCCATATCCCAATTACTCATGGGATCTGACGCTGAGCACACAGTAGCTTCTGGCCGAAGTCTCACAAGCAGTCGCAACTGAGCCATCGCTATTACCCTCTCATCCCGAGGCACCCAAGCTAAAGGTTGATTCGTTACGCAAGGTAGTCTATTCGTACCTCGCCATGGACGTGACGTATTCATCCCTGTCGTAGGATACGTCTCCCCAGCCAAGTCCACTTACCCCCGTTCCAGACGACGACCGACGGATACCCCCTCGAGGCAGTGGTCTAATAGTGTGCGATGAGTTTGAGATTCTTTCTGGTGTCGAGAAGCTCGATGTTAGTACCTCGCGTCACTCCAAACCTCGGTCACTGATTTGAGTTTTGTTGGCAGTATTGTCTCAACATTCTCCTTCCTGAATCGATCCAACAGCTCCTCCTTTGGCGCTCTGGCGAACGCACTTCCTCTGCACTTCTTCCTCCTGAGGAGGAGCAGAGATTACACGAACTAAGCACTCGCAAAGCTGCGGAGACGGACTGGGTAGACGATGTTATGAGACTTCGAGCAGCACAAGCCAGGTTATGGGGTATTGATCTAAGCAAGAAGGCAGAGAAGAAAGTAGAGGTCCCCCGAGGCGGAACGAGGTCACGGCCTCGGCGAGGCACGGTCTCGAGACCATGAGCTCTACATATTCGTTTGGCGACCAGACGTTGCTCCATCTCCGTGCTGTGGCATATCCCTGGGTATATAGCTCCTAGATCTTTACAGTGATTGTCGCCATGGAAGTATGTAGGCGGTGACACTGGCAGCGACCGTGGCTGAGATCTATTGACAGACACTCATCATCGTAGTCCTTTTGTTTCCGCACACCCATACACGAAACGGGTTTTCGTGAAAGCTTTCCACGTTCGTTTCTCACAGTAGATGATTGTCAATGCCACCCCCGACGTCCAGCAACGCCTGGTTGGCCGCACGCCGATTCGGAATTGTAATTGACGCTGGATCGTCTGGCTCGCGACTTCAAATATACAGCTGGAAAGACCCAGAAGTTGTACTGGAAGACTATGGAGACGCTGTTCGGAATGTCTTGCCAAAGGTAGAGAAAGGTGTGGAAAGGGGGCAGGACTGGATCACAAAGGTCGAACCTGGTGCGCCTCATATCCTTTTTTTTCGCCTTCTATACAGCTCTCGGGGGGCATGTCCACGGCTGAAGCACTGATGGTTGTTTCCTTTCTTTTTGCGTGTCTAGGACTGTCTTCGTTTGGAGACAACCCAGAGGGCGTGGTTGGGTACCTAGAACCTCTGATTCGACATGCACGCTCGCAAATCCCGCCGTCGCTCGAGCCGGAGACGCCACTGTTTCTTCTCGCGACGGCAGGCATGCGCTTGTTGACACCCCTTCAGCAGGCGCGCGTCTTGAGCGCAGCATGCACCTATCTCCGGACCGCCTCCGCCTTTCGCATCGAACCCGAGTCCAAAGACGGGCCGTGTGGCGCGAGCGTGCAGATCATCACGGGCGAGGAAGAAGGTCTATTTGGCTGGATAGCTGTCAATTATTTGATGGACGGCTTCGTCGGGAGGAACAAGCACGAGAAAACGACGTATGGGTTCTTGGACATGGGCGGAGCGTCGACGCAGATTGCGTTTGAGCCTGCGGATGAAGATGTGCGAGGGAACGAGCCGGCGCTGGTCGATGTGAGGTTGAGGTTGTTGGGTGGGACGGAGATCAAGCACAAGGTGTTCGTCACGACGTGGTTGGGGTATGGAACGAATCAGGCCAGGGAACGGTATATCGCCGAGGTGATCAAGAATGCGGGAACGCTCGATGGTACGGGTCCGCACACGATACAAGACCCGTGTTTGCCAAAGGATTTGGCACTTACGGAGACGGTGTCTTCTTCGACCCATCATACCATGCCGCACACGTTGGTGGGCACGGGCTCTTTCACGCAGTGTCTACAAAAGACAGCCCCCCTCCTCAACAAAGACGCGCCGTGTTCGGATGCGCCATGTTTATTCAATGGCGTTCATGTTCCCCGAATCAACTTTTCGTCCTCTCACTTTATCGGTGTCTCAGAGTACTGGTATTCGTCGGAACATGTCTTCGGACTCGGCGGGCCGTACGACTTTGTTCAATACGAGCGCGCTGCATTACAATTCTGCGCACGAAATTGGGACGGGATCGTCAAACAGCATGATATGTCGAAAAAGGCGGGTTTGCTCGGTGGAGACGGGGAGGTGATGGAGAACGGACAGGTCGTCGAGACAGGCATATGGGGAGACAAGGTCGAGATCTCCAGACTGCAAATGCAATGTTTCAAGGCAGCATGGGTCGCGAACGTGTTGCATGAAGGCATTGGGATACCTCGCATTGTCGATCCTGGAGGTAATACGACTACTCAGGGAGAAAAAGTTGCGCAGCAAGCTGAGAGGAAGGGGCTCGGGCCGCCTATATTCCAGTCTGTGGAGACGGTTGGGGACATTGCGATTAGTTGGACGCTTGGGAAAATGGTCCTTGAAGCAAGCAAAGAAGTGAAACCGTTGTCTAGTCATGGCCGCCCTCTCGTGGACCCTGTGCAGGACATACCCTCGAACTTGCGGAATCCTCCCATCACACCAATTCGACCACCTCTTCTGGACCTGGATGCGATTGAGGAGAAGATATCGCAGCATTTACCCCCTGGTTTGACGCGAGAATCTCTTGGGTTCTCGCCTGTCATGATTATATTCTATTCTGTCGTGCTGTTAATCTTATGTTGCATGACACCCCGACTGCATAGGTCGTTTGCCCTTGCTTTACGGCGAATAAAACGAGCATCATTGAAGCGTGGTGCCGACCGTGCGTACATGATAGAAGAAGGTGGTCTTTCCAAGAACACCCCATCTTCTATCTTCCCCTCGTTCCTCCGATCTCTCCGCCGCTTTGCCTCCAACCCCTTCCGTTCCCGTTCTCCGCCGCTTAACCTGACATCACACCCAATCCGACCCCTCCTCCGGCATACCCATTCCTCGCCCCCATCCTCTACCACCGCGCGTACCTCACCACCGTATTATGAACCCGCTTATCCCACTATCGGTACTTCCACAGCGTCTCAATATCACTCACGAGCGTCCTCGCCGACGTTGGGATTGGCATCGATGCCACCGGACGATACGGCTGCGATGGTGTCGCATAGCATTGCGTCGCTATCAGCCCGATCGAGAAATGCGTCGCAGGTCAGTTTGACGACGGTTGTCCCGAGGTCAGTGCCGCTTTCGCGCGCTGTGAGTGTGGGTTCTCTGCAGATACCAAACGGTTATCATCATGCATGACAATAGAGAAGTTCTCGATGCCGAAGTATTGCATTGTACGTACGAATTGCTATCATGGAGCGTAGATGACTTTTCTTTTTTCCCCCTTGGTGACTTATTACACAGTATTAGAGACATTTTTTTGCAACTCATACAGTTATGTATATCATAATGAGATGACTGACTGTCCTCAGAACTTCCTCGTTTCTACCCGGACTAAATTCTCGTTTTCTTTTTTTGTCAGCCTGCTCCGGTGTAAGCCCCACTGGTATCCTATTGGCATCCTGACACATATATATACCCCACGTCTCGTAGGATCCTTAGTCGCACCCCCTTGTACCCGTACGTCGTAGTCCCTACAGAGCTTGGTCCAGTTCATTCTCGTCCGCTCGTCTCAGTGTTTCCCGCCGTTGGCCGCGGTGGGCTTCCATCCGGCGCGCCAGAGTTCGTTATGTTATGAATATCACCTGTTCATGTTTATATCAGACTTACCGGGACTCTAATGGTCGTATTCGGGCCATTTGCGACTCGTCCTTTATCACGTTCATCGATCCATGGCGCAACCCACTACTAGGTTACCACATCAGTAATGGTTTCATGTTATTTCCGAGCCATGAAGCCGCGTCATTAGTACGAGCTTTCTTGAACCCGTGCAACCTAGCGAGCCATGGTGCTACCGGTGATTCGTGATTTATTACGAAACTCAAACCGGCCGTATTGCATGTGATTATGTCCACCGGGGTTATATCGAGCCCGGGGCGTCAAAGCCAACTAGACGATAGCGTCCAAGTCGTACGTCATAGCAGGTACATATGATTATTCACGTACTATTATCGGGACGGCTACTAACGCGGCCCTTAGTTCCTCCAGCCAATGATGCGACGAGGATTACACATTTCATACCGGTTCAAAGCCTGACCCTTAATGTGAGCGTCACCCAATGTCGGTTTTTGCTCGTATCTTTAAACTAGGTGCCAATACTTCCAAATCACAAGACATTCGTCCTAGTCATCTTGCTGGTCCTCCCCCCGATTCTTCTTGACTAGCCGTAAAGATAGTGACTGCGTCTGATCAAACGAATTTGCGGGATGTGTCTTCATTTCTTCCCTCGGCGGAACCCGAAGAACGGTCTTATGAAACGACGTTGGGAGCCTCGTGTTCGTTTGGACACCCCAACTGGCGCCGCTCGCATGATGCTTGTACAGAGAACCTTGTAGTTATCGCTTCCAGATGTTGGATATGGATTCTATTCTCAAGTGTGTATCAATCCGCGTACCTCATGGTCGAAGCATCTGTTGAGCAGCATCTTCTTAGCGGTAAAGTGAGCACTCTCATTGGTTGATGCATCGATGAGCCTTGTAAGCGATTCCAAAGCAGGACTTACAGCACATATTTCTTTATTTGGTGAGCCTGGCCCACTGCTAGCCGAGGTTTCACCAATTTTGAAAGAGCGCGGTTAGTGCCATGTTTTGGGGGCTCGAGTTCCGGGCTCATAATAACCTAGCTATCGATTATGGTTCGGGTCAACACGTCATATATTGGAGAGAGTGCTGACTAGATCCGGGCAAATTCGGCTTAGCATCGTGGTGCACCGTCGAGGTCCCTTCTCTTTCTTAAAGTCCCATTCATTTCCGTCGGACGGTTGATCAAGGCCCTCCAAGACCATGGCATCCAAGTCTTCGAATCAAGAAGAACACGCTGAGAAGCAAGAGCCAGGTATTTCCTGGAAGCAGAATGAGGAACATGTTATTCCCGAGAACAGGCTAGGTATTGTCAGCTTCGCATTGATGTGCACTATGTTCCTTGGAGCATTGGACCATGTGAGTTGCAAGCCTTGTCGCTTTGGGTTTTGTCCGACGATAGACTGCAAGACTATTGTCGCAATTGCCCTCCCCACTATCGTTGCCCATCTTCAGGGGGGAAGCAAGTACAGCTGGGTTGGAAAGTGTGTTGTGTTCGATGTTTTTTCATCATTGCACCGTTAGGTTAAGATGTCTCGTGGCAGTGCATACATACTTTCAGCTGGCGCGTTCGGTCCCATTTATGGAAAACTGTCGGATATGTTCGGTGGGTTTCCCATTGATGATGTATGCAAACGCCTTTCCTTACCAATCAGCTAGGACGAAAACCGCTCCTCTATTCATGTATTGTTATATTCTTGGTCGGTTTTCCTGGTAGTAATGTGTTGCCTCGCTCACTTATGACTATCGTGCCAGATCGGATCAGCGCTTTGCGGGGCTGCGCAAAACATGACTTGGTTAATCATTTGCAGAGCGTTTCAGGGGGTTGGAGGTGGTGGTATCATGCAACTCTCAATGATCATCATTTCAGATATCGTCCCGTTGAAAGAGTGCGCATAGTTGGTGCTTTCCCGGTTTAACTAACGATCTTGTAGTCGAGCGCGTTATGGTGGCTTACTTGGCGCTACATATGGCATTGCGAGGTAGTCCTCTCACAGGATTCGAGCTCCATGTCCACTAACTCTGCCTTGAACAGCATAATTGGCCCACTCGTTGGCGGAGTAGGTTATATCGTTTGAACGTCTATCATCACGACCAACTCGACCAAGGCTTTAGCGCAACATGTTTCATGGAGATGGTGTTTCTTCATCAACTTGTACGTGTTTGGTATAATGGCGAGATTTAATCCAACGCATCTGATCACTGAGCTCCAGGCCTACCGGTGGTGTTGCAGCAGCACTGCTGTTTGTTTTCTTAAATGTCCACCCACCTCAGAAACGCCCGCTTCGTGACCAAATCGCTGAACTCGATTTCATCGGACTTTTCAGTCTAGTCGCAGGAGTTGTTTGCCTCCTCATAGGACTCAACTTTGGCGAGGAAAGTTGTTAGTTTTTATGCTTTCATTCTCAGTGATCGCTTGATGGCATCCTTGATTTCTTGAAGGGTCAAAACCCTGGACAATCGTTCCGCTTGTCGTGGGGATAGTTTTGCTCTTGATCGGTGGGGTCAATGAAGCATTCACAAAACGTGCAGCCATCCTTTCCCCTCGTTTGTTCAAGGTGAGTTTCGGGCTAGAGCTTTTCCGGGGGGGGGTGGGTTTTGACAGAACTACACAGACTCGCACCACTGGTTGTCTCTTGGCAGTTGGATTCCTCCAAAATGCCGTTTTCATTGCAGCAATGTTGTGAGGAAACACGATCCGGATCTCAGTGACATTGCACTAACTCGGATTGTAGTTATCTTCCCCTGTTTTACCAAGGTCGTGTTTTCTAGTTATATCGTGCAGCGAGGATGAGATTGACAACCCTTCAGTACTTGGTTCTTCGGCTACTGGTGCAGGAGTCAAGTACCTTTTTCTTACGCTCGTCTTTCCGGCTGCCTCACATTTAATATCCAGAATGCTTCCGTACACTTTCGTGGCCTCCACTTTCACAGCCATCGCTGGGTTCATCGTGTCAAAAATGGGGAAAAACCGACCAGCAATCTGGTTCGGGAGTACGTTGTTTACCATTGGCACAGGTCTCATGATCATGCTGGACTACACATCAACTATGTATGTCTACTTTTTCTCCTTGGAAGAAGATGCTTAGAGATCCAAAGCGTCAAACAGGTGCTTTTTCCTCTAGTCGCAGCCGTCGGCGTGGCCTTCTTACTCCAAACCCCAATGGTGGCGCTTCAAGCAGCGATGCCTCTGAAGGACATGGCTACCGCAACGAGTGGCTTCATGTTCCTTCGGTGAGCAAACTTTCCTTTCCTTCTCAGCTCGACGGAACCAATCGATATTTTCTCAGCACGTTGGGTGGTGCGGTAGGGCTTGCCGTTGGGGAAGTCATCATCGCCATCGTTCTTCCACGGAAGCTTGCAGCCATCCCGAACATTGCCAGTCTCGGACTCGGTAATAATACCAGTATCACAGCGCTCCTTGACAGCGTCAGCCAAGTCCACTCAATTCCCGTGCGTCGCAAGTATCTTCATCCGTGATTGTCGCTGACCAAACGGTATTGATCTCAACCAGGATGTCGTACTTCGTAATGCGGTCCTCCAAGCGTGGGCGCGTTCAATTGCGATAATATGGATGGTGACAACGGCATGGGCTGGGGTCGCTCTGATTTTGACACTGTTCTTGCGGGAGTACTCGGTGGACCGCAAGACGGTATACAGCGACGCCAAGAATGCGGGGGAATGTGAGAATACCAAATCAACGGTAGAGAGATCAGAAGATGGTCGGGAAATAGACCCCACAACTTGATTGTCACGGCTTACTGTTCCAGAGTCATGTACTACTACTATGCAGCTGGGAATGATTGCAGGGTAGAGACGGCAATGGAGACAGGGCGGAATTTACGGTAGACCGTCAGTCTGGTCACCAGACTACTAGTCCCGATGTATTAGTATAATGGAAACGTAGTGCATATGCTTGTGGCCAATCCGCGCTTAGAAGGCAGTAAAAACGTAGATACATCCGTACGAAAAGTCTGACCCCGTCACCCTCCGAGACTCAAAATTCAAACGAGCCTCTGCCTCTGTTTCCCCTTGCCCTTCTTCCCCATTGTTACCTCTGACCACTCAGACCCACGCGCAAACGTTGGCGTCTGCAGGCCAGTCCCCATTCGCGCCGAGATCGCTGCATCTTCGCCGTCACCTCCGCCCATGTTCCAATTGGGCGTCCATGCCGACAGGTCACTGCTTGCCAAAGAAGCCCAGGTACGAGGTGGCCGCGATGGTTTATCGTAGAATTCAGGCACCGCGTTGGGATTGGCATCGGCATCGGCATCGGCATCGGCAGAAGTGCCAACAGACGATGGTGATTGCTGGCGTTGAGCACCGGATAACATAGGCAGTTGACGGGCCCCGTCCATCCTTGTCGATGTTGTCATAAAGGAGGACAAATCCGAGGCTGACAGCGCAGCAACAGAAGCCCATGACTTGTGCTGCTGTGATTGGCGGAAACCAGACGTCAGATTTGTATTGGTAAAAGGCCGAATAAGGGAAGGGAAAGCTGCTAGTTGGACATCACCCAAAGACGCAAAGGCGGGGACGCCGGCACTTGGAACAGTACGGGACAGCGAGGATGAAAGACCAGCTGGTTGCACAGCACGATGATCCAGAGGTGGGGACTGCTCAGACTGCGGAGGCGCTATGACATGCATCGCATCGAGGCACCCAGTCGCGATCCCTGCCGCTAAGGACCCTGCGTAACCCGACCCAGTTGGCGTAAGAGCGACGAAAGGTCTATGACGTTGCTACACAGAGCATGGGGTCAGTAATATGAACATTGCAAAGTGTGCGTTGTGAAGACCAACCTCCGAGTCGATCTTGAATTCATTCCATGCAGACAAGAGGTCATGTTTCTTCTCACCTTGCTCCAAGAAATCGACGATGACGTTGATAATGCTTGCAGTGTCGTGTGGGTTCTGATCCAGAGCGTTCCAGACCGTCGAAACGAGGTCGTGAGCAGTAGACCCGTTTGTTCGGTATCCGGGAATTGCGGTTTTAACGGAGGCGGCAAGACCACTCGACGCACGACGCTGCCTCGTCCCCGTACTTTCTGTCATCGGGTATTCCTCAACCGCTACCCTTGGCCTCCCAGGGACGTTGCCCTGAGCTTGAACAGTCCGAGGCATCGCCTCCGAGTCATGATCCCCTTGTCGATCTGCGCGATATCGTCCTCTCCGACTACCACTCCCCGTATCATCAAGCTCAAATGCAACCTGCAGCCGTCGTGCTTCTCTCTTGTCTTTAGAACTCATGTCTACCTTATGTACCTCCAGGCGATGCGCACTCAGATCGAGTTCTGAACCAAATACGATGAACTTTTCAGCCTGGCAGACGGGGTCTGCACATGCGAAGTGGGCTTGTAAGAAGTGCAGCTCCTGGGACAAGCATCAAACAAGGGATGCCATGCATGCATTCAAATCAACCTACAAGGCTGGCGTAGTTCTGGAAGCTGTTGGGAGGGGACCCTAAACAGAAGAATACGGCAATGGAGTAGACACATACTATTGGTCTCGAATCTCGTTTCGTTTGCAGAGAAAGCACTCCTCGTGCCGTTCGCGCATGTGCACAAACAGCTCGTCCTCCCCGAAGAAACATTCATTACAGAATTCGCACAACGGATGGATTCCATATTCGGTGGTCTCATTGAGCGGCTGCTTTGTCGGTCGATGCGGTATCGATGGTAAATGCAACGGGAGCGCGTTTGGCGCATACAACGCATGCTCGTGCGTAAATGCCTTTTTAAATTGAATACATAAGTCGCTTTCAGAGGCTCGCATCAGCCATCAACTAAAGAACAAGACCGAGACCAAATCCACGAAAAAAACACCTACCAGAAGACCTTTCCATGCATGGTCTGGGTGTGGAGTTTGAGATCGCCCCATCCAGAAGCAGTGTGATCACAGTCGAGACCGGGGCAGTTGAATCGGAGGAGTATGAGCGTTTCTTCCATGATGTCTTCTGTCTCGAAAAAAATGGAGAGCTTGGCATCTCTGTAGGGGATCATATCAGGCGTGTAGGACCAGAATTCGGCGTCGGGGGAGGTGGTGAAGATGACCGTCGATTGGGGCTCCTGTCCATGATAACCGCGGACATGGATGCCGACAGTGAGATTTACAAGGCAATGCAAGTAAACGGATTAGAACATCTGTATCAGAGAGACTGACCTTGCAAAACGTGCACTCGAACTTCTCGTACAATACTCGTAACCGTAACGCACACACGTGGCACGTCCGATGATTACAGGTAGACAGAGAATAATACTTGACAGGTTCGGCACATATCCAGCAAACCGCCGCAGTCAAGTCTTTCTCATTCATGGTGTGTACGCTGGCATTGGGGGTGGGAGACTCCAAGGACTTGTTGGCAACCAGCATTGACTCCGTGAGTTCGTTGTCTGCTGTCGTAGCAGTGGGCTTATTGCCACTACTGTGACCATCGCATGCACGTCCCCGATTCCTCCGTTTGCTCCGATTTCCCGGCATGGGTCAGGTTTCGGTGGTAGCAGAGATAGAAACAAGGTGAAAGAGTCGATCGGCGTGTATGCGGCGTGGAAGAGAAGGGTGGCACGTGATCGACATAAAGTCAACAACAAGAACTGCGTCAAAGATTGAGTGAAGAAAGAGCAATAAGAAATGAAAAGACGGCTGTAAAATCAGAATATAATGAATAGACATACGACATGCCATGTTCAGGAAACCTTCTGCACCATACAAATGCTTGCCATATCTACGACATCCTGGTTTTTAGTGGCTTGGTTTGCACGTGCAAAAATTTGTTTTATCGGTTTAAACGATTTCTTTTCCCCAGCGATGCGGCCTATTCAAATAGTGAAGTCGTGGGTCGACTACTCACATGCCTTCAACGGCTCGATCAGATCATCGACGTTTTGTAATTCTTGACATCTTCTTTCGACCTAGGTAATCGCTAGTAGGCTTAAGTGTTCACCAATACGATGCGTCTTGTATAAGGCGTGGTACACACTATAATCTGCAAACAAACTTGCTACATCGGTCATTGTACTCGGCAACGCACATCATGGGACACACAAGAGATGAGAAGAGAGTTTGAAAGATACAGGTGCAGTTAATCGTCACGTACCACTGGAATACGGACCCGAGTTGGCAGGGTGCCTGCGCGAATGAACCGGAGTTCAGTATGCTTGATCAAGTTGGTGCGAAGTTGAGAGGAGCAACTCGAGAGACATGGGTGGACACCGTTGGCTGTGCCAACTCAGGCTGCCAATCCCTTGTGTTGCTATGCTCGCTGAGTTGGCAGACCATGGGATAACTTTGTTGCCAACAGCCCGCTCGTCGTAGAAGTGATTCTGGAGCCCCGGGCCTTTGAGGTTCCCCCCCTCGTAAGGCGAGTTTCGAGCTTCAGCGCGTTTCTTGGAGTTGCGACGGTGTTGCAAAACACAAACCATGTCTTTGTTTCTCCCAGACAAGTTCATGTTTACTTGCCACTGACTGGCACTGGGGGACGACTCGGACTCGGAGATGGTCGTATGACACCTCATCATCATGCCATGGTCGATGGCGGGAGATAATCAGGCCATACAGACGAGCGGAGCAAAACGGGAAACACTTTTGAAATTCCAAGAGATGGATGTGCCACCTCAAGCGAGATCTGAGCACGCGGGGCCGCGGTACGTAATGAATGACGTACTTGAAGAAAGAAGTGATGTACAGTATCTAGTTAAGATACAAGCAACGATCGTAATTACCACCTTGATTGGCACCCCACCAGGAGGGGAAAAGATGCGCAGTGCCTGCTGCACCTTGGACAGCAAAAGACAAGATGAACACCATCACCTGAGTACCACCATCAAGGGCTTCCAAATTACTCGTAAATGATTATGGAGGGGTAAGTCTGGGAAAGAACACACCTGCACCGACGATGTAGTTGTATCGCTGGAACCAGCGAGGGTGACGCGTTCTGACCCACCACTGCGACGTGAATGCAATTACAAAGGCCGATAAGACAGAGGAGTTGATCCCCACGCAGAGGCAGCCGATATACGAGCTAAATGATGGAGGGTAAAGATGGCCGAGCCAGCCAGGTTGAAATTAAATGCTTACCAGATAATAGGCGTGTACAAGTAGTCCGCACGCGACTTTGGCCAGTAGCGATGAATAAGCCAGAATGGCACTGGTACAGCAAGCCCAATTAAATATGACAATGGGACCCATTCGTATCTCCCTCCGGTGGAGAACAACTCATGGCTAAGGCCACCCCATGCAATGGCTTGTGAGTTATATTGCTGGGGTTGCTGGCCAGACCAGATGTTTGTTCCTTGAACAGACAACAGGATCTCGAATTGACTGTCAACGATAGAGTTCATTAAGACTATAAAAAATTGTAAGGATCTGTGTGAAAGGGGGTTAGATTCTCGTACCGTAGTTCAAGACAGCGCCAAGGAGAGTGCCAATGATCTGGGCAGTGAATGAAGCACGGGGAGGGAGTTTCGTGTCTGTCGAGATATATCAATCTTTGTCACTGGTAGGGTATCTAAGAAGACCTACACTGGCCGATCTTGAGGTCACGGAGTAGCAGGCTAGCTTGTGAAGCAGTGTCTGAAATCAAAGTCCGTGAACTCATGCATTGTAGGTAGATGGTGGTGAATTACTGCTGCTATACAAAACGAAATACATGTTGGCCATTGGCTTGCCGGGATTCAAGTATCCTGCAATCATCTGTACAAAAGTTTCTATCCACAGCCTTAGTTGATTGAATGGCCTTATCAGATCGGGAGACTTACGAATCGATAGACCAATCCCCGTAATAGCACCCAGAGCTCCGAAGAAGAGGATGGATATAATTGCCAGGAACACGGATATCACGAAGCTCCACCATGGCAAGGTGGAGTCGCTCTTGTAGATGACCACAAGAGCCACCACGAAAGACACCACAAAAGTAGTGCAGTACCAACTATTCGGGACATCAGGGTACTGGAATGCAGAATCGTTCGGCATGTATTATTGTAATAACGATGATCCGAGGCTCACCTTGAGCATTTGAGCATAGTGTGGGTCAATGTCCTCATCTCCGTTGGGTTTTTCTCGCACGCCATCATCCTGCCAGAACTTCCAGTTGACGTTTTGCCACCTAAATTCATTCCACCACTCCCGTAGGTTCGACGGGGCCATCCAACTCCATGCGAGCCGTAGATCATCGCGGTTCCAAAGGAGTAAGTGTGTGATAGTAGCTGACAATCCCATGTTTGTGGAGAGAAGAAATACAACCCAGGTGCCGGCATAATATGGCAACCCTTGTTCTGCAAGGAGAGTAGGATCAACTTCGTAGTTGGAATTTAAGATCAATGTCTGGTTGTACACGGT
Organism: Hemileccinum impolitum; assembly: GCA_003316335.1. Lineage (NCBI taxonomy): Eukaryota > Fungi > Basidiomycota > Agaricomycetes > Boletales > Boletaceae > Hemileccinum > Hemileccinum impolitum. The sequence continues at coordinate 189,887 of QFEQ01000146.1, read as the reverse complement.
GCCGTTCTCACTGAACAGGAGTTGAGAGAGCTATGAACTGTCGTCAGTGTGTATATACTGTAAAGCATCCCTACGTACGAAGGGGAAATTCTGAGATTGCCAGATGTTATTGTAGAAGACGCCAACAAAAACGATTCTAGAAGCGGCACATCAAACAGGGTCGATGAAGCATTTGTTCTTGACGTACATGCATAGTAGGTACCCGATGAAGACGGAAAACTGTTGTTTTGTTAATCACAGGGATTGGTTACATAGTCTGAGTTGAACGTACCTGGGCTCTCAAGGGAATTACGAATGGATAAAGACCGGAAATGTACTACGGATAAGGATGTCAGTCAATGATACCGTAGCGTCAGCCTTGTGCAGACTAACCTGCCAGTCGAAGCAGACGGAGAGAAGGCCGAGCCCTTCATTACCGTTACTTCCACCAAATACTCGCGAGACAGTCGCATTGTTTGGTGCCGCAAGACAGATGATCGAGAAGCCTGTGAGAAGAGGGAATATCCATTCTGGGAAGAGTTCCCAAATAAAAATGCTTTGATTTTCGGGTGAGCCTCCATTTATGAGAACAGGAATACGACATACGCTCCAAAAACGACGTAAAATACCTTGAGCCTATGACGAGCCTTGGCACGGTCTTGGAAGAATGCGTCCAACGTGGACATGAGCGGCAGTATACCAGGATAAAGCATTTTTGATGGATACAGCAGAATCGCTTTTCGTTGCAACTCATCAGCTCACATATTACTTGACCATGCAACCCAAACTTACGTCTCAGTATACCACCAATTCCGTAACCAAGGAGTTGACTGGAAAACAACAAGAAGATGGAAGTCACAGCATTTGGAGCGATGTTGTAGTACAGGCGCTGGACAGCAAGGACTTCAGTCGCCAGGGCCGAGTTTGCTGCTGCACTAGCCATGATAATTATGAAGGCATTCTCCTTTTTGTTGAAAGGATGCTGGAGGGAGATGAGATGGAGGAGGAGCGGTTTTGATTCCTGCTCACGGGATTTAAGAAGCGGAATGGACCATGGCGGGGGACGAGTGTCTCCATTGCAAATCCGAGAACGTAGGAGATGATGGTAAGGAACATCAAGGACACCAAGACGGTTTGCTGGAGACGAAATGAGACAAACAGGACGAATGTGGAGAGTCTGGATGCTTACCGGTTTGAAGTAATAAATTTCGGCTGATTGTATAAGATGCAGTAGACAAGAATAGATGGGAGATGGACATACCCAAGGAGCCACCGAAGGCAGATAGGCCGAGGCCAAGAAAGAAGGAGCGGAAGGTCCATGGATTGAGTGAGGGATCGTCGTCGACGGAGATGATGTGCGTTGCGATTTCACGCTCTGTATGGAGGACGATATCTGAGGCATCATCTGCGCGTTGGCTTGATGCGGCCTCAATGTCTTCCTTTGTAGAGCGGAACCTTTCATCGTTCTGAAAGTGATGTTTATCGTCGCCACTTGGTAGTACCCTGTTCATCGTTGCAGGATAGCCGTCGGAATGGGCACCAGTGCTTTGATTGTCCATGGGTGGAGGTACTGGGTGGTCGTTGTGAAGGCCAGGTTTAAGTATGTCGACAGCATTATTGTGTCAATAGCCGACCGCGTTTCCTACGTGATTTTGGCATGCCAGTATATCATTCCGATCGCCGGTTCGATGATACGCAGTAGTCGCCAAATTCTTGAGTAGCTGTCGCTGTCGCATGCATGCGGCGGGTAAGACGCGACATACAGTCGAAGAATCCGACAGCTCGGATAGTGGATTGATTTAACAAGGTGGCATGTGTCGAACATGGGTGCGACGCCATCTTGGCAGAAGTCCAACGGCAAACTAGGTAATCAACATCAGTAGACTGGAAGGTGGTCGCCACGGACGTGTTTATCGATCTTTGAACCAGGCAAACTTGAACGAGGTCACGGTCATGATCATACTACTAGCTGAAATCGACACTGTATACTCCATATTAGGTAATATGTTCACACAGGGTACGCAAGTGGTTGAGCCAACGTTGACTTTTATGAGGCCTGCACGGTGCTACGACTGTCTCCCTCGAACGAGCGGGTGAGTTGGAGATGGCAAAATCATTTGCGCAGTATGCCTCGCAGTTCTTGTTACAGCAGCAGAATTTAGAGTCAAGTCTATCCTCCTCACAGCCTCTCTTCTTTTCGTTCACTACCGACGAAGGATCTCGTGCGGACAACGACCACAACAGCGAGCTCGACGACTTCGACGATCCTCATTTACGTGCCAGCAATATGACCAGGTTGTCCAGCAGAGGAGATCATAGGAGCAGAATTCGAGATTTGGAGGAGCAGGATCCCTATCTCCGCCTGGACGAGGAAGATATGCCCCCAGGGGCTTCCTACCATGCATCCCAGTCGATACCATTGATGGCATCAGACTACGGTCAGGCAGAATCGCAGGACTTTCCAAAGGGCTGGCTCGCCCATCAAGCATCCCCACCTCGCCGTCTTCGCCCCTCTCCCCCTTCTCCTTCAAGGTCGTCCCTCGACTCCCCGGGACCCATAGCAGGTCCATCACAACGATACGCACAATCTCCTCCGCCTCCTCCCCCCCGTATTCAGGAACCCGTCTCCTTATCCCTCACCGATTCACTGCTACCGAGGGACGGTACCTCTCGCCCGCTTGACGTATTCTCGCTACCAGACCCTCGTCATATATCGCGTGCTCGTCGGAAGTTGAACGATTCGCGCTGGACTATTCTGTGGTGCACTGGTGTCACGATATGTTTCTTCTTTTCCATCTTGCTCATTTTCATTGCTCGTCGGCCCAACCCAGTAAGGGGCCCTTTCCCCTACCTCACTCTATTACACACAGTACCATTACTCACTATCCTGACATTCGTGAGCGCCGCCGTTGCCTATGCGCACATCTTCCTCTTGCGGATATTCGTCAAACCCGTCATGGTCGTCACTTCAGTCTTTATACCAGCCACGCTCTTCATTTCTGCAGTATGGGCCTTTGTTGGCAGTTTTATGTGGGACGGTGGTCAAGAACCAACGTGGGGCGAGACCATTGGGTAAGCCTTGCCCAACATGTTATCATCTGAGAATTCTCAACGACTTGAAACGTAGACTACGCCTGTTTTCCGCCATTCCTCTCGTCTTGTCAATACTTACCGCTCGACGTCTAATCGACCTTCCTCGCAAGATCCATTCCACATCGTCCATCCTTGATCTCACGTCGCAACTTTTGGTGTCCAACCCTTTTCTCCTGACCCTTTCTCCTGCCATTCTCCTCGTGATATTAATCGCCTCGATCCCTTTTGCCACACTTCTCTTCCGTCTTTTGTTAATGGGCTATTTCGAAAGCGTACAAGGCAGGATTGAATGGCATATTAAGGAGTGGGCAGATTGGGCCATCGTCGGCACCATCGGTGTGTGGCTTTGGAGTTGGGGTGTGGCACGGGGTATTTTACGTACGACTTGTGCGGGAGTTATTGGTGCGTGGTATTATGCAGAGTGAGTACCCCTTTCGTCGAGCCCCCTTCGTTTCCTCACTTGTCTTGTTTTCAGCCCTAATCAACCTCCACCAGCTCCGACGGACACGCACGTCATTCATGCTGCCATTCTTCGCTCTACTTATCCATCCTTGGGATCGATCGTTCTTAGTGCACTCATCATGGCTGGCATTCGCATGCTCACACTGCTGACGATTGCATTGCGTCATCTGCCATCATATTTCCCGCTTGCTCTCCGCATTTGGCTTCAACCACTTGCGATTGGTGCTGGCATGGCAGTAGGCTACTTGGAGAGCGTGACCACGTCGTTCAGCAAATACGCTCTCGTGTATACTGGCCTTACCGGCGATCCCTTCCTGCCGAGCGCAAGGCGAGCACGTGCTCTCACAGCAGCTGCAGAATCCGCGGAAATAGGGCTCTTCAGACGGAAGTTCAAGACTGAACGTACGCCAATTCAGCTTGTCTAGCATTGCGACCGTCAGGAACTGATTTGTTTTCTAGCTCAACTCACGATGCTCACATATACGCCCTTGACGCTTACATTTCCGTTTGCGCTGTCGACTTATCTGTTTGTCGCTCACACCTTGAACGCTCCGAACTCTGCCTTGGGGGCTGCTGTGTTGGCTGGTGGCGTGACTGCACTCGTTGGTCTTTTCTGTGTCGGTCTTGTGGAGGACACGTAAGCCCTTCCCAGTGTCTCTCTCACGTGTGGTGATGACCATGCTTCAGTGCGGATGTCTTGTACCTCTGCTATTGCATCGACAAGGGTGAAGGTAAGAAACGAAGGGAAGAGGTCTTTGCAGCAGTAAGATGATTCCTGTTCGATTGTGGATCATTCATTCTGATCCTCCTACTGCTACAGTTCGAGTACGATCTCCCACCGAAGCCTCAGAGCACTGCAACACCACCCCGCCTTCAGCCAGCTACCCAAGCCCTCCCGCAATACGAGATTCCAGCCAAAACCGGACCTTTGTCTACGAAGACCATGTCCCCTCCTCTCCAAGCGATACTTCTACCGCAGTCCCCGCAGCACGACGCTTCTCCGCGGACGTGTGCCCTTCAACCAATTGTCCTACCGGAGTCAATACACGTTCCACCAGCGACACCAGATACAGATATCGATCCATTTGAACATGAACCATATGTACCCGAGGAACATCAACCACCAGAATTGCACCCGGCGACACCCTATAGTCTCTCCCCCGACATAGAGTCTTCCGCTCGTGCTGATCAGGAAGAGGTCGGCCAGGAAGTAAACGAAGAGTCACAACTGTTCCCTGGGTCTGGGCTATTCTAAGCATACTTTTTGACCTCTCGCCGAGACAGTTGGGCATAGTTGATGATTTATTCAACCTAGGCATAGATCAATTGGTGACCGTGCTGGACTGTATATGACAAGGTTCAGCTGGCCAGATTTTTTCTTGTATCTACTGTACATTCAAGTCATACATACTCTTTCCGTTCACCACGGTGAACAAACCTTGACCTGTCTGAATTAATTGCCACGCTTATTCTTGGCCACGTCTTCGACATGTCTTTGCTTGCCATTCCTCGAACAGCGTTACGGGCCTCTTTTTCTTCCCCATGCTGGACACGCGGACACGCTTCTGCGTCGAGCAGCAAGCCCAGTTCAAGTTTGAGCCAACCCTCCAAAAGTAAGACTGAACCCACCGCTACGAAAAGTATGTACGCCAATACCGCCCGCGCTGTGGCTCATGATGCTCACCCTGATTCGCACAAAAGACGTCGTGTCGTCGTCCTGTCCAGCGGGAACCGTACTGACCGGACTCAACTATCTCAAGGGCGAACCGCCGATCCTCGCGAAACCCGACGAGGAGTATCCCGCCTGGCTTTGGGATCTCACGAAACCCAAGGTGCTCGCGGACGATGGGCCGGGTGGGAAGGCGGAGAAACGGCGGTTAAGACTGTCGCATCGTCAGACGTTGAAGGATAGCAACTTGTTCAAGGTCAAGTAATGTCGGCCTCCTTTGTTTTGTTTTTACTGTGCGTTCCCTACCGAACCTCTTTTTTTTTTGTTGTTGTGATGGGCCGACGGTAGATTGTTTCCAGACATTCATCGCTTACAGTAAACGTAGGCATTCTCAATACTAATAGTCATGCTCGTCGGAACCCTACGCTTCCTCGACCGACTCTTCATCAGACGTCCCCTCGACTTCTTTTCTCATTTTTGGTACGCTCACGTATGGCGTCTTGTCCTTGATCCATCGTCCCATCAACCAGTCCACTCTACACAGTCCCGACGCAGTCGCCGAGGCGAGCAACGGTGCCCCTCCAAGGCCATTTCCATTGTTCCATGCCACCCGGTGGACGCCAATCTCGGGTGGCCAGACGCCGGTGCTGGTACTACGCCCACTCGTCTCTACCTCTTCCTTCTTTTCCCGGCCTTTGCTTTTGACGTTGCTCGACCGTTCTTGCGTCTCCTGACGGGGCATGGCTCAGTCATAGGTCAAGGTAGGCATGAGAAACGTTACCTGCGGGAGAAAGTGTTCGAGCATGCGCAGCTCGTCCGTCTTGCGACTGTAATCAAGCTGATAGATCTTGTGAACAAGGAACGGCTGATTATGGAATGCAGGTCAACATGTCGAGCTGGTCTAGCATGGGGCTTTATGGGACGCACGACTGTTCCACCTCGACGTGTGGACTTGAGCGTGTTGGTGGTCGTACACGATCCGTCGGCCGACCCGACGGCGATCTGAGGATGATATTCCGACGCGCTCACGCTCTGACGCATGAGTTAGTCATCATGGTGTAAAGGGGACAGTGTCAGACTGGACTGACCCAAACAGGCCCATCCGGTTCCATCAGAATATGACCACGTCCCAACATGCTAGGCGATACGGAATACGATTTAACGGTGTTGTCATGGTCGATCATGATCGGACCCGTCGCAAACGCAGAATAGACCGCGCTGTTGATCACGTCTGTTGAATGACAATTCTGTTCGGACATGAATTGGAAGGACGGTGGACGTGGACGTGCCTCGTGTGCGGTTGACAACGTTTCCGTGTGGTTCCCGGATGTCGGTGAGACACTCGGAGCCGTCGTATCCACCGCTCGCGATGATGGTTGGATCCTGGGATAGGTCAAGTGTGCCGGACCCATCTGTGGGGGGCACACGAATCCATGCGAGTGCGCGAATAGCGGATTGGTGTACTACAATGAAGTGTGTGGGGAAGATGTCTGAACGGTATAAGGGAGGGAACGAAAGTAAAATCTAGGTGACTCACTGGGCGTTTCATTCTTTTCCAATGCATCTTGGATGTTGTAAACAGCCACGCATCCTTGAAACACGTCAGTCCGCGCGGCAGACATCTTTATTCGGGAGGTCTTACCATTCGTGAGACCGACAGCGACGACGTCACTGTTTGCCCAATCAAGAGACCAACATGATGCGCCCTCATGTTCGATGCGCAGAGATGGTTCCGGCAACCTAGCTGTATGAGATGAGGACTTTTTCTCGTCGATAGCGGAAAAAGTGCCCACCAAAGACAGGGTGACGGGCATCGCTATCATAAGGTCTGACGTCTTCTGGATCTGGTACGACGTATATCGAGAATGACCCATCCTCGAATGTTCCGGCCAATATCCCAATTTTTCGAGGTTGTCTGGGTCGTAAACCTCTCCACTTGGTGTGACTTCAGCTCCCATCTATGCGCTGTCAACAAGGACGAGGACAAACTTGGTCATGAGCGGGTAGAGGACACCACTTGATTTCTTGGGCTGCTCCGCTTTCCAGGCATAACACCATTTCACAGCGAATTTCGGCTGGATCACCCTGAGGACTATCTTCGTCCATCGAGTTCTCGGCTCGCGTTTTCGGTCTCAAGACCCATATTTGAATGCAGGCAGGGTAGGGACGAGAAAGTTTGACGCCGATGCTCGGTGCATGCGAACGCGAGGGAAAAGGGGCGACTGCTAGGTAGTGTCTGAATTGTCGAGCTAACTCCCAGTCAGTACGGGTGATAAGGTAGTGAAAGCTGGTAATCTTACCAGAACGATCTGGTTGGTAAGTCGGGCACCAGTCCATCCCCCACACCGGGGAGCCTGCACTGAAGACATAACCGGTACCATCCTCGAAATATTCGGCTTGGGGAGCAGTGAGGTTCATCCATCGGTAACGTCAAGAAGGGGGTCTACATACAGGTAGCAATGCTGTCGAACATGTTGACGACGACACGGGTCTGTCTATCGCACGGGCCCATGTAACAGTTGACTTGTGGTGGTGGCTTGAACTGCCCGTCTTCAGTCACGACGGTATCTGTGGGCAAATACTTTAGAGCGTCCCTGAAAATTTAGTGCAGAAACGGGTTGAATAAAGAATACGAAGCCAGTCATTTGCCACACACTGGTTGCTCAACAGTTGCCAGCCGGGTCGTACGGATACGTTTTGGTATACCCTAGGACGCCGCAAGGATTCTTTCTCGGGAGCGGTACCTGACCCGATGCTTTCCTTGTAACAGGATCTATCTTCCATGATTTGCCAGACGGGACCTGCGCCAACATTGAATCCCCAAGCTTTGCTAACCCTCTCGGTGATGGATCGACCAGCAGTCATGCTGTTTGTAGGAACGATGTGAGGCTCCTTGAAGAGCGAAGGAGGTTCATCCAGTCGTTCGACCACCTCCTTCCTGAAGAATACTGGTATCGCTCTGTGTCGATGATGTGCGCTGGGATTCGGTAACGCGTACATTTTGGCTACGCGAGGCGGGGTAGACGGTGCGGACGGTGGACGCGTAGCCTGTTGCACTCTGGGAGGAAGCTTGCGCTCTTGTGTTTTCGAAGATATGGGAGAACCGCCCACTGGCAGGCCTGTCGCACCGGTGACGGCGACTCGAGGTTTCGAGCTGCTCGTACGCGCTCGAGAAGAGGCCGTTTTGTGCCGTCTTTTCGGTATTTCTTCAGCGACCTCGTCGTCGTCGTCGTCGCTGGGAGGCACATTCCCTGGACTACTGGGCGGCTTGTCGGGTTCGTCCACGCAATGAGCTTTTGACGGACCTGCTTCGTTTTCGTAGTATGCAATTTCGACATCTGGATAACCTTGGCGTGGTTTTCTCTGACGAAGTTCACGGGGCATCTGTACGCTGCCACTGAGTGAGAGTTGCCCCGGGTTCAATCAGATTTTTCCGGCGCGATCCGACGTTTCGGTACAAAATCAAGTTCTTGCACAATAGTACAAAGTATCACTTCATACATCGGATGAGAAAGCCCAGCCATGACTCGAAACTTATTTTACAAGCTACGCCGAAACGAACAAAAGCTTGTTATGACTCTTATCGTCACGTCGCGCAAACAGACACAAATAACGCGTGTCCTCTTCATGTCTCTCGACACCATCTGGGACGAACCCACCGCGTCTCCACCCCCAGCTAACGGCGATTCCAGCCCCCAAAAGCGTCCTCGTCAGTCCCTCTTTCTGTCTGACAGCGACAGCGACGAGGAACGGCCCCCGAAGCGCGCAACACCAGCTCCGCCGCCTGCCAGGCCAGACATCGATGCCTTGTTCGAGAACCTCGACAACGATGGAGAAGAGGATGATTTGAGTTATAAACCGCTTGCGCCCGCGTTGGACCTTGTGAGACTGACCAAGGAGGCGGAGGCGAGGCACGCACGCACGAAGCAAACGGCCCCTTCACAGACACAGACCTTGGCAGGCGGTTCGAAAACAGCGGTGTTCGGTAGCAGTTGGAGGGATGATGGGAAGAGCAAGTCTGATGATGGGGATAAAAAGGGACGGCGGGTTCAACTAAAGTTGGACGAAGAGAGGCTGGCCGGATCTGAGGGCTTCCCGTCACTCATCAAGGAAATCAAGGGATTTCAACCAAAAGGAAAAGGAAACGAGGTGCACGCACATTCTCTGGGCGCTTTATGCCCACGCTGACCAAGGTCTCGTTTAGCACACGGATCTCAGTCGGTTATTGCAGGTATACCAGTACTGGACCCACAAGATGTACCCAAAGACGTCGTTCAGAGACACGATCAATCGCGTCGAGAAATTGTGTCACTCAAAGCGTATGCAGGTGAAGACTTTGAGCACCTTGACTGTATTGTGTTTTATGACTTACGCGCACCACAAGGTTTGCCTGAGCGTCTGGCGCGACGAATTCAAAGGCATTTTAAAGGACGAAAAGACAGACGATTCAGAGGTCATCGATCTTACAGAACCCACACTTGTTGGGACTGAAGCGGACGGGGGCAACAGAGAACCTGAGAGTCCACAGTTGAAGAGCGATCGGGCATCCTCACGCACACCTTCGCTCCCTCCTGCATCTTCAGAGGTAGAAGAGGATGACTTTGATATCGATGCCGTGATTAGGGCTGAGGAAGAGCGACTCGCTACACTCCGAGCGACGACTGCTGATCCTGGGCTGTCACCCCCGTCACCCTTGCCAACAGTACCGGAAAAGGCTCCATCTAGAAGTGACCCCGATGCAAACGCGATGGACTTGGACGAAGCAAGTCTCTGGGACGCCATTGATGACCCAGAGATATCGTTTGATCCACCACCGCCGACGAGTAACCCCGCACCGCCAGGCGACGACAACGGTATGTGGGATATTGTTGACCAGATGGAACAAGGGGAAAAGAGCAGACCGTCTCGGATACCATCATCTGGGGTAAATCTTATGCCTTCATTGGACAGTGCTACTAGCAGTGATACTCGACCAACCAACGATGATGACTGGGATGAGATGTATTCATAGACCGTAAGGTGTACTGTACCTGCATTCAGTAGCACGGTGGTTCTTGGCTTCAATCGTAGAGATTGAAACAATACTGAAGACAAGTGTGGTAGGCGAGTATTTTTCTGTCGAGCAACCATGTCAGTCGCAGCTCGAAAGATCGATTTTAAGCATGAGAGTCAGAGTAAAATAGGCAATATCAGAGTGTCTCCACGAGTGTACAGAACAGGTCTGAGAAAAGGTCATCCTTGGAAGAACCAGCAGGATCTTTTATCATCGAGGACAGTTTCGACTCACCGACAACGTTTGACACAAGGAACAAAAAAAAAAAGGGTGAACCGTCTTGTGAGTACAGCCCCATCACGTGATTGCGATTCTTGATCTCTGCCAGTGACTGAGATGGCCTCGTCCTCGAGAAACGAAATGATCGTACAGGCAGGACTTGAATACTGGAAGACTCAACCCGCAAACCTGGACAGTGTGCTCGGTGAATCTCCTTCCCAATCACCCTCAACTTGAAGCTCAACTCACAACACGAGTACAGGAGGATTCGGAACCGGGGTGCGCACCATCCAACTCCTACCTCGAACGACAGCGTATATAATCCATACACCAGTCCCTACCGCGTGTCGATGCGCTTGGATCACGTCAACTCCTCCTCGATCTCATTCCCCAGTTCCGACTCGTCCGTTCTGCGGTCCACCCGGTCCAATCCACAGATACCACCCACCACGAGCCTCCAAGACGATTCCGCGCGCTCGACGTCGGTGCAGGGATCGGACGCGTCACGGCGGATGTCCTCCTACACCTCGCCTCAGACGTCGTCCTCCTCGAACCCGTGCAGCCGTTTATAGACGAAGCACATCGGCGTTGTCAAGGGACTTCTATCAGCGATGAGAGCAGTGCATCTGGATGGACTGGTATCCGCGACGGGACGAAGAGCGTGTCGTTCTTCAAGGGACCACTTCAGGATTTCGATCCGGCACAGCCGAATAGGAATACGGAGGAACTGCAACGGCTTGGGTATATCCCCAACACCGACGACACCAACTCGGGGTTTGACGTCGTTTGGTGTCAGTGGTGTCTGGGTCATTTGAATGACCAGGATCTGGTCGCGTTCTTGAAGCGGAGCATGGCAGCGCTAAGAAGTCCAAGCAGCTTGATCGTCGTTAAAGAGAACTTGTGTTCAGAAGACAAGGCTCCAAGAGCTGAATTTGATGAAAAGGATTCGAGTTGGACAAGGTTCGTCTTGTTGGTGCATTTTGCCGGGTTTTGCTACTCACGATGTTCATAGGTCTGATTCAGCATTCAAGAATATTTTCGAGGATGCAGGTTTGCACCTTGTTCGACAAAAGATCCAGCGTGGTTTACCTGCAGGATTGTATCCGGTTAAAATGTAGGTTGCGGACAACCTAACCCGCCTGCGATTTACTGATAAAAATGTCATACAGGTATGCACTACGTCCAAATCTGTAATCTGATCCTTGTCAGCGTGTGGATCCCCAAGTCGCTTCGTTGTAAGGGGCCCGACAAGGGTGGGTGTCTGTCGATTGCTCTACATCACTGTGAGAACGTGACACTGCCGGTCATGCCCACGATTCCGTCGTCATCTGTACACCACATTTCCGCTTTGTTTTCGTCCGTCAATGCTGCGTGGATGGTAGAGTTACGGTTGACAATGACCGGGTTGCGAGCACGATATTCAAACGTGCGAAGTTGCAAGCCAGGTTTATAGAATTGCAACACTTCGAGTAGCATGAGGGCCGTCAGAGGTCCGTGGACGAGGCGTTCTGCAAAGTGCGTCAAGCTTGTCAACCACAGCTTCGAGGGACGCACCTGGATAACCCTCGCTGTTCTGTGCATAGTCTTTGTCGAGATGGATGTGATGTCCGTTGAAAGTAAGCGCCGAGAAGCGGAAGAGGGTCGTCAACGAAGGTTTGTAAGTAAACGAGAAATCGGGTTTCGGCAGTCCTGTCACTGTTCGACGCAGCGAGTCAGTTGGCAGTCCGGTGAGCACGAGGGCAGACACCACACCTTGTCGAGCACCCTGTTTGTTTCCCCGGGATGCGAGATACACATGTGCTCTTTCCTCCACGACGGACGGTTCCTCGCGTCCCTGGGCTGTGACCTGGATCTTTTGCTTCACAAACACCTTCGGATGCGCCGCATTTTCACCATCGAACCCCTTCTTGTCGACGCTGGCGATCGTCGAGACGGCATAGGCCTTGTCCCCGATGTTCAGCGCACTGCCTGGCTTCGGGTTCCACCACATCGCACCCGATGCCCACATCCGCCTTGTGAACGGCTCTGGGGGACAGAAATCGGCGTCGGTGCCATCTGAGCGGAGTGCGCGCTCGGGGTTGCGTGGATGGAAGAAGGCGAGGTGGTGTCCGTACCCGAGGGGTGTGCCCTCTGCGGGGGGCTGATATGGCTGGCCCCGGGTGCCGTCGCGCGTCGGGAGGGTGATGTACAAGTCGGCGAGATGAGACGGTGTGAGCGTGTCGGCGAGCGCGAGTGACTTGGGTCGTGCGATCCATGTGTCGAGCGCGGTCGTCGAGAGACGGCGTAGATGCTGCATCTCGCGTGAACCAAGCGACAGCTTGAACTTGACAATTCTGAGTTTCCTCGTCGTGTTCGCGCTCAACAGGCCTCTGCGCCTTGTACTTGCGCCTCTCCGCAAGACTCGTATTCATCACATATCTCGACTTTCGACGGCGATGGCGGACACGTCAAAGGCAGAAGGACCACCCATCACCGTGCCCGAGGGTTTCTCGCTCTACACAGAAAATAATGCACACATCCTCATCTCTTCCAAGGACGAGGCATTCCTGAATCCCGTCCAAGAATTCAACCGCGACATGAGCGTCGCGTGCATCCGCGTATGGAGCGAGGAACTGAACAGGGACAAAGAGGACAAGTTTAACAAGGGAGAGGAGAGGCGCGCAAAGAGACTCGAACAGGCTGTATGGCAGAAACCAAAAGGTGAATGTGCATGTGTTTCGTCGGTGATCTTGTTGTCTCAACTAGGGATGATACAGCCAAAGACGAGGAGTCTACTGATACATCGTCCATGATCCTTGATACGGTCGAGTCGACCTCGAAACCGCGCGTGGTAGGTTGGATGGTCTGATATGCCAGGAACTCACTGGGACCTTTTCAAAGTACCACCCGCACAAATTCGTCCTCTTAGAGGCGCTCTCTGCGACTGGGCTACGATCTATCCGCTATGCTAAAGAAATCTCCCTAGTGAGGTTCGTCATGCCAGCTCACCTGCTCTCCATTCTCTAATTGTCTCTAGGTTCATCATTGCCAACGATCTATCTCCATCCGCGACCGCCGCAATGAAGAGGAATGTAGAGATCAATGGACTCGGTCCATCCGAGGAAGAGATCACGACGCCTGATGGCCAACTGACGACCAAGTCGAACCCGGGTAAAGTCAGAGTTCACGAAGACGACGCATGGTATGTCCACGTTTCTTATCGACAGCTTAGACTGACTTCAGAGGTATCAGTGCTTTAATGTATAGCCACCGCACAGAGAAAACTCGCGTCGACGTCATTGATCTCGACCCATACGGTACCGCTGCACCATTCATTGATGCTGCCGTACAAGCCATAAATAGTGGAGGCAAGTCAGACGTGAGCGAGGCAACATTTTGATACCAGCGTTGACCATTCACAGGTATGCTCTGTGTGACATGCACTGACATGTCTGTCCTTGCAACGACGAACTATTCTGAAAAATGGTGAACGCACCGTCTGTGGCCTGGTAATCCTATAACCTCATCTTTGACAGCTTCTCAAACTATGGCGGTATGCCAGTCAAGGCGGAATACTCTCACGAGGCTGCAAGTTTGACATTGGTCGTCTCCAGATTCGGTGGTACTCATCACGCTATAGGCACTCCGGCTCGTCTTAAACACGATCTCGACATCCGCAAGCAGATACGGACGCTATATTGAACCTCTTTTGTCATTGTCCATCGACTTTTACGTCCGTATCTTCGTCCGCATCCACGCAGCTCCAGTAGAGGTGAAAAAAACTGCCAGGTAACACTCTCGCATCGCTCACGCCACCCATTTCCACGCTGACATTGCCCACGAAAGAAAAACGTCCATCTTTTATGTCTGCTCGGGGTGCGGATCCTTTCACGAACAGAAGCTGGGGCGGGTCGCGGAAAGAACGAACGAACAGTCGGGCGCGGTCAATCTTCAATACAAGACAGCCACGGGCCCACCCGTCGACTCGGCTTGCCCCGAGTGTGGTTTCATCATGCACGTACGTGTGGCGTCTCGTTTGCGGCGGATGTTGTGCTGAACGGGTAGGGATGGCATGTAGCTTGCCGGTCCGATGTGGTCGGGACCGCTACACAGCCCCGAGTTCGTTGCCAAGGTAGCCGAGCACGCCGATCGAAACACGAAACACTATGGGACGTCGACGCGTATGAAGGGGATGTTGACCGTCGCACAAGAGGTTCGTGCCGAGTTTCCAGTCGTTGCCCACGTTTCGTTTTCACGGGGGTGCAATAGGAACTCGCCGTCCCGTTCTATTTCACGCCCGGGAAAGTGGCGGGTATATTCCATTGTTCGACGCCCGCGTTGGGTGACGTTGCGTACGTTGCGCCGCTTCATACCCACTCGTTCCTGCTCAGTCTTTCCTAGCTCGGCGCTGCTCAACGCAGGCCACAAAATCTCGCGTTCGCACGCATCTGCAGGCTCCCTCAAAACGACCGCCCCGCGCACAGCGATCCACGACGTCTTCCGGGCATGGGCCCAGCGTCATCCGGTGCGTATGGACCGGATATCAGAGACGTCCCCTGCAGCAAGGCTGTTGAGCAAGGCAATCACGTACGCTGTCTCGCGTGTTCTGTCTTCTTGTGAGCGCCTTGTCTTACGCATCGTGGTTAGAACGCCGGTGGATTTCAAAAAGCATCCCGAGTCGGTGACGAGGACGAGCGACGTCCGGATCGTTCGGTATCAGCAAAATCCAGCACCGAATTGGGGACCGGGGTCGAGAGCGGGTGGGAAGCGTAAACGGGAGCGATCGGACGAGGATGGGTGAATGATCGGGTTGTCTGGAGAACCTAATGGACGAGCTTGATCTTGGCATGCCAGTACCACGTATCTAAATATATTATTGAACGTTTCTAAGTAATTTCCACAAAGAGGTCGGTCCCCAGGTCGTGAGGTGATCGAGATGTATATGCAAACAAAAAGAGGGTGTCCCAAATGCAAGTAGTGAACAAAGTGATATAACAGGGGATGGTATTCCGGGTACAAGCAAGAGCATCCACAATGAAAAGATGTACGAGAAAAAAAAAGAATAGAAGGGGATGTGACACGCGTTTCTCGTTTCTTTTACTTATAAAGCATTTGCACATGACTCACGAGATGGCAAGTGACGTTAAAGACCAACGAGGGTAAAAAGCCCCAACAACGTCGCGATGGAGAGTGGGGAACGGAATGAAAGGAATAGAATAGGGATGGATGTAAACCGCACAACGTCACCATGTCCACCCGATAAGTTGCAGTGCGTTCACGCCGTGACCTCGATCGTCGGAACAATACCCTTGAGAACGGCGTTTCCCTTCCCACTCGATATCCCCGCGGGCTTCTTGACAACCAGCCACGCATGCTGAAGAAGTTCTCCAGCGCTCGGACGCGTGACATGATCGATATCAAACGTCTTTGTCAAGAAATCCGCCGCCTCCGCCGAAATGTCGGATGGGATCGCAGGTTTAGCCGACTGACCAATCTATGGGGTGACGTATGAAGACGTTGCATGGCATGGCGAGACAAGGACAGCCAAAACTTACTTTGAAGATGGCTTGCATCTGAGTGAGCTGTGCCCATGGATGCTCGCCCGTGAGCATCTCGACGACGAGACAGCCGATACTCCAAATGTCCGCGGCGCTCGTGTGGGCTTTTTGTTGCACCACTTCTGGCGCCATCCAAAACACCGACCCTTGCAGTGACGGGCGGTTCATCCGTTTTCCCGTAAGGAGATCTAGATGGGCGCTCAGTCATCACTGGTTGCCAGGTGGGATCTCATCAAATGGAAGACGTACTGCCATCGACTTTCTTGGATATCCCAAAATCGGATATTTTAACACCACCCTTGTTGTCTACGAGGATATTGGCACCCTTGATATCGCGATGGATAATGTCACGTTCATGGAGATAATTAAGACCCTGGAGGATCTGTCGAACAAAGTTTTTGACAAGTGGCTCTTCAAACGCGCCGTAACTGCGTAGTAACGCTGTTACGGATCCACCAGGAACATACTCCAAGAAAATGTTGAGAAAGTCGTCGTCAACGGAGGAATCTACCCACGCACATCATTCATTCGACGGGGTGACAATGAGGGTCAGAATGACTTACAGAGGTACTGGACGATGTTGGGATGGGAGAGATCCTTGAGCAAGTCGATCTCGCGCTCGAGTGCACTGAGCATGCTCTTCTTGCGCTCTTCGTTGGGTGCGGATCCCGTGGGTAGTTCGACTTGCTTGACGGCCATCAGGAGACCGTTGACGGCATCCATGCCGAGGTAGACTTTCCCGAACGAGCCAGCGCCGATCAGGGCGCCTTTGATCCATTTCGTTCCTATTTTGGAATGAGCACGTGCCGTCTGCGTGGGAGTCGTGGCTCACCTCCGCTTGACGTCATCGTCCGGCCCGTTTCGTCCTCTTCCTCGGTCTCACACTCGTCTTCGTCGTCGTCGTCCTCAAACACCGTATCCTCCGAAAGACTCGTCACATCATCAATGTCCGGCTCCACCTTGGTCCAGTCTTCCGCACCTTCTACGCCCATGTCGACCGCCATGCTCTGTCTCCGGTTCTCCACCTCGGCCGTGATCTCGTCGACCGTGAGCAAGCTCGCCGTGTCGGATCGATCGCGTTTGCTCCTCAACTCCGTCATGAAACTCGTTCGCTTCGACGCGTTCGAGCTGGCCCGAGATAGCCGTTTGCTCCCCGTCAGACCCTCCATCGACTCGGACAACGACTCCGTCGGAAACGTCACTGGTGGCAACAAGTGTGGCTTCGAATCGATGCCAGACAGCTTCTCCACGTCGTCTCCCGTGAGGATCACCGAGTTTCCGTCCTCAGTCGAGATCGACACCCGCGGCGGGTCCTCGCTGGCCACCGACGATGCCTTGCCCGTCGACATGATCGAGTTTCGTTTGGACGACAGCCCATGCGACCCTTGCGTACTCGTGCTAAACCGCGACGGCAAAGGTGGGTTCAGCGACATCATACTCTCTCGCTTACCTGTCGAGGCCCGGAGCATCATGCTGTGCCTCGCCGTTCGAAGTGCCTTCTTCTCCGCAAACGGGAAGTATTCCGTCAAGTGTGTCGTGATCAACTCGCTTGGCGGGCGTTGTCCGAAAAAGTTGCGCAGTTTCGAAGGCTTCTTGGCAGACGTCTGTGTAGGCGATATTGGGGTCTCCAGGGCCTTTTCAGGATCGCGAACGCCGAGCCCGCTCAGAATGCTGATGGTGCTCGCGCGTTTGATGGATCTGTTCGTTTTCTGACTATCACCAATCGTAGTCGCATACTCGGATAACGGTATGTCGGCATCGGGCTCATCCAATGCAGACTGTCGTGAGCCAGGGAGTGGGAAAGCATTTCGTGCAGGAGAAGTAGGACTGGAAGTACGTGGTGAAGGGATTGGTGGGTCTTCGCCGAATATCCGGGCAAGGGCCTTGGAACGCTTCGTCCGGCCTGTCCGACGGAGCGTTAGACCTTGTTCTTTGATAGAGTCCGGGGGACCATGGCATACTACTAAAAGTTCTGCCTCGGAGAGCGGTTTCCCTATTACATACCCGCTCGTCAACGGTGTGGCGAGGGGTTGACTTGACACATACCGTTGTCATGTTGATCCTCGTTCTCCAGGTACACACACCAGCCATCCACACTGAGACCGCCATCATCGGTCTCAATGCGGTTCATGATGTTGGTAGTATCATCTTTTTTCCGCGCAGCCACCTTGTCAAATTTGCGCAAAACTTTTTCCATGACTTCGATCCCACCCGCACAATCGGCGACATCGACGACACATGAACGACCCTCGTCGGGAAGAATAAATTTGACGAGTTTCCGTCGGAGATCATCCAGGGAGAGTTGTTGATTATGAGATGAGGGATGAAACGGACCGCGACCGACGGTAAAGGCGGGTGATGAAGGAGTTGATGACGGATTTTGAAACGTTTCGACAATCGGGGACAGAGCCACTACACCCAAAGGTGGCTGTGCGGATGCATAGGGATGTTGAGTGGTGCCTGATGTGGATGGTCGTGGAGGCAACTTGGTACTTGGAGCTGATGCCATGAGAGAACTGAGGCCACCAAGAGAGACGTTCCTCCCGTGTGCAGTGCCGTTGGGGGGACGTGGGGAAGAGTGAGAGCCAAGAGGGGAAGGGGAGCGCATTGTTGGTTTGAGAGTGGAAGATCCGGATCGAGGATCAGCAGGAAGACTGTAGGTAGGCCAATTATTGGAAGCATTACCAGATAAAGGGGTGAGCAAGTTTTGAGAGGGTGTAGCGGGGGCGGGGGGGAGGGGAGAGTTTGCGTAAGACGAGGCATCCGCTTGGCTTGGAGTTCGTGCGCGCGAACCAGAGAGGGGGTGGAGGTTGCGTGTGGTCGCGCGTGTGGCTGGTGGCTGGGGAGGCTGTCCACGAGGGGCGGGGGGCAGTGGAGGCAGGGCAGGACGGGATGTGGCACTCGGCGTGGATGAAGGCGGTGAATTGGAAGGTTGAGGGAGAGGACGGATGAGAGGGAGTTGGCGCGTGGAATCGGTCGAGTATGGATCGCGTATGAGTCGTGGGAGATCTGGTCTCGACGAGGGTGGAGACAAGACGAGGGGGGCGGGTCTGTTGTTGTCGAGGCGTTTTGTGCCTCTATCACGGGCCGTACTGTCATGCGAGCTGTCTCGAGAATGCGTCCCGTTCAGGATGGGAACCGCAGCGCACTTGAGGCGCAACGACTTGACGGCGTTGATGATGCGCAGTCTGTCGCCGACGCTGGATATGCTCATCTCCTTGAGGGTCACATAATCTAATTCGAGGAGAATGTCGCCTCTGATGTCGTGTTCCTTGAATATGTCTGCGTGAGTGGGACATTTTATGTCGGAAAGCCATCTTGCGACGTGTGTGTCAGACCAAGACTTGAGAAAATCAGCAAAGGGCGTCCCTGGGGGTGGATCGAGGCTCATGGTAGGAGGCAATGGAAGTCGGCCAACGCCGCCCGGGGTACCCGGCATTGAACCTGATATCGGCATATATGCGCTGTTTCTCTTCTTTACTTAATCCCCCCACCTCCCCCCTCGGTGGTCCCTCATGATCTTTCTCTTTCTCTTTCTCTTTCTCCTCCTCCCCCCCCTCCTCCTCGCGTCTCCTTACCGTCCTGACCTCGTCCAGTACAACCTAAACATCAACCAAAATGCACAGGACCCCACCCAGTACTACACCAACAGGTCAAACACGACCTACACTCCTTCCCCCGACAACTGGCGAGCCATCCCCTTTTACACCGTCCTCATGGACAAGTTCGCAGACGGAGACCCCTCCAACAACCAGTACTTCAACTCCATGTACGAGTGGGACTGGAGAGAAACCCAACTTCGCTTCGGCGGTGATCTCAAAGGCCTCACCTCAAAGCTCGACTACATACAGGGCATGGGCATAAAGGGCATCTACCTCTCCGGAACAATGTTCATAAACATGGTTTGGCAGGCAGACAGTCAGTCTCTCTGCCCTTTCATCCCCCCCCTTTCTCATCCCCTCTTTATCTAGGCTATTCTCCCCTCGACTTTACCGTCCTCGACCCCCATTGGGGCACCATCGATGATTGGGTACAGTTCATCGACACCGTACACGCTCGGGGAATGTACATCATGGTCGATTTCACCGTCGGAACCCTTTCCGACCTCCTCGGCTTCCAAGGGTGCGCCACTTTCATTCCTGCACCGCCTCCTTCCCTCATCGGCCATCGTTCCCCAGATACCTAAACATCAGTGCCCCTTTCAGTCTCAACGAGTATTCGGTCCTCTACAAGGATCCAAGTTATATGCCTTGGAACTTTACACAATATGCCGATTTTCAGGTCCGCCCTCTTCTCTTTCATAGAGCCTCTTCCCTTCATCTCCTCTCTAGTATAGCAATACTTGGAATTCATCCTGTCAGCTACCCGTCTTTTGGCAGGATGATGGCACAATTCAACCCGAATCCGCAAACGGCTGCTACGCCTCTGACTTTGATCAATATGGTGACATGGAGGCCTTCGGTGTTCACCCCGACTGGCAGCGTCAGCTATCCAAATTTGCTTCCGTCCAAGATCGTCTCCGCGAATGGAGACCCGAAGTCATGGCAAAACTTCAGGTCTTCTCTTGCATGGCCATCACCGCCCTCGACGTCGATGCCATCCGTGTCGATAAATCCACCCAGGTCACCCTCGATGGCATGGCCACCTGGGCCACCGCAACACGTGCATGCGCCACAAAGTTGGGAAAGACAAACTTCTTCATCGCTGGGGAGGTCACCGGAGGCGACACCTTTGGAACGCTCTACCTGTACGTCCCGTTGATCCGCAGTTCCATCGCTTCCTAAAATATCCCATTAGGGGTCGCGGCCGCACTCCGGACCAACTCCCAGGAGGCTTTTCCCAGGCGGCAAATGTAACAGAGGCTGATAGCGAATACTTTCTCCGTCCACAGGGTCAAAACGGCCTCGATAGCTATGCATTCCACTACTCCATCTACCGTTCTCTCACTCGTTTTCTTGGCATGGACGGCAACCTCGCAGTCGCTTATGACCTTGATTCCAATTTCATCACGGCATGGAATGAAATGTTTGTCGACGATGACTTCCTAAACGCCAACAATGGTGTCATCGATCCAAAACACATGTTTGGTGCGAGCAACTTCGACTTGTTCCGATGGCCGAGCCTGGAAAATGGGACAATGCGATCCGCACTGGGTCTCTTCATCACAAACTTGATCATGCCCGGAATGACCTTGGTGCGTCCACTTTGCGCCGTCTAGATCAAGTATGATTCATCCAAATGTTTAGTGGTACTATGGCGAAGAACAAAACTTTTACGTTTACGACTCCACCGCTTCCAACTACCTCTTCGGGTATGCTTTCCGTTGAATCAGCACCGAGCGCCTGCTAACTGACGCGCATATACCTAGTCGTCAAGCCATGATGAGTAACAAGGCATGGCAGCGCCATGGTTGCTATAAACTTGGATCAGACCAGTACTTCAACTGGCCGATCGAATCTGCCTTGCTTGGATGCTTGGACGACTGGAATTCCCTCGACCATTTCGATCCCACTACCGACATGCGTCGTCTGATGAAGCAGTTTTTGTACCTTCGCAGCACGTACGGTGCCCTCCAAGATGGTTGGGATCTCGTGCAGCGTGGTAACTGGACATTCGACATTCAACGCCCCGGCTCAAACGGCACCGTCACAGAGATGGGTCTATATTCGGTATCCCGGGCTGGCTTCACAGGTGCACAGACTCTCACGGGGAGTCACACTGATCAAGTTTGGATGCTGTACTCGAACATGAACATGACAACGTCATGGTCATATGATTGTGAAAGTACTCTCTGGATCTCATCGCCTTACGTGTCTGGCACTACCGTTCGGAATTTACTAGCTCCCTTTGAGGAGTACACACTCCAGGATTCGGGCTCATCGTACTACAACAATAGCGGTGCCCCGTGGTACGGATGTCTGAACAACGTCACCTTGGATCCATATGGGTATAAAGTCCTTGTGCCAACTAATGAATGGGTCTCTCCTCCCCCCATGTTAACGCGTTTTCTCCCTGGCCACGACGCCCGCATCACCGTGACATCCGGGGAAGCGAATGCGACGACAGTCAACATCGCCCTCGAGTTTAGTACTGCCATGTCGTGCTCCAGCGTCACGGAAAGCATTACCTTAAATATGTCCTCCTCGGGTATAGGAGGCCCTCCGACGTTGGACACAAATTCCGTGGTATGCAATACAGTAACGAACCCAGTGATTACAAGCGTTACAGGGGCCGCCCCCTCCGCTTTTTCGTGGACTGCGACGCTGAACAACGTTCCCAACGGAATTTTGGAAATCGTGGTGAATAATCCAAGCAACAGTGATGGGACTGCGTCTACTGGTGTAAGTTGTATTCCGGACCTGTGGAATGACTAAATCTTGAATGTGACTTCGGCAGGTCATCGATCACTTACTTTTGCGCAAGGGCACTGCCGATAACATTATTGTTTTCCCTGAGTCAGACTACGACAGCAGTGCATTCCAACGCTCGGGCGGCCAGTACACGTTTACTCACAAGGCATACGGAGCGGATATGATTAGATATTCTGGCAATTTCGGGCAGAGCTGGTCGAATTGGACGAACTGGGAAAACGTGACGACCATTCCTTCCGACATTGTCAGCAATCCCGACACTTGGTGGACGGGGCAGCATATCATGGTCCAATGTATGCTGCTTGTTACTTCGCTTCTGGGACTTGGGGCTGACGTCTGGTTCTTCTGCTAGATTGGAGCCAAGTGGCTGCGAGTGCGAGCGTCGTCGTACATGCCGACTTGAACTACAACACGCAACGCCGCGTTCCTCAGTTCCTTGCGCGCGGTCCGTTCAACGACTGGGGCTATGACCAAGGTATCTCGGCCGTCATGAACCAAATCGGCGATAGCACCTGGGAGCTCGAAATCATGGCATCTTGGCCGACCTACGTTCAAGTCAACGTGTTTGGATACGACGATTATTACTACGGTGACGTCGACGCGGATGGTGTCATGGATCGTCTTCCACCGAATACGATTGCGTACAACTATTTGAATATGTCGGCTCCGCCATATCCAGCTCTGGCTTGGGCATTGCTCATTGATGATCAATCACTCAAATGGTCGTTGCAACCCCGTGGCCAAGCCTCGGTTGGTGCCATCATGTATGCGCTCTTGCTATCCATCCCTCTCATTACCGGTACACTCGCGGTGGTCATCTTCATGTGGTCCTTTTATGGTATCCGCCACAATCGCTACGGAGTCCGGCCCAAGGGTTATAGCAAATATCTTCCCATCCTTGGGAACTTGAGCAACAAGTCCACGACCGACCTCAAAGATAGCACACCCATTACAGAGAAGATCTTCCGTCCGAAACATCCGTTGGAGGTCATCGGATGGCCGGAAGACAAGAATAAGCGTCGCAAAGTGCTCATCGCAACACTCGAGTACGAGATATTCGACTGGAAGCTCAAGGTCAAGATTGGTGGGCTGGGTGTCATGTCGTCGCTCATGGGCAAGGCCATGACGGACGTCGATCTTATCTGGGTCATCCCCAAAGTCAAGGACGTCGAATATCCTGCTGGCGATCCCGCCGAGCCCATCGAGGTCATCATCTTTGGCGAGCCGTACCTCATCGAAGTGGAAACACATACCCTCGACAACATCACCTATGTGCTCCTCGACAGCCCCGTTTTCCGCGCACAGACAAAATCGGACCCGTACCCCACTCGTATGGACGATCTCAGTTCCGCGATCTTTTATTCGACGTGGAACCAAGCGATCGCAGCCACCATTCGCAGGTTCCCGGTGATCGACATTTACCACATCAATGACTATCACGGCGCATTGGCTCCCATCTACCTTTTCCCCAAAGTCGTCCCGGTCTGCCTTTCCCTGCACAATGCCGAGTTCCAAGGCTTGTGGCCGCTTCGTACCAAGGAAGAAATGAAAGAAGTCTGTTCCGCATTCAACATCAGCAAAGAGAATTGCACGAAATACGTCCAATTCGGCAACACGTTTAACCTTCTCCATGCAGGTGCCTCGTATATCAGCGCCCATCAAAAGAGCGTCGGTGTCGCGGGTGTCTCCGACAAGTACGGAAAACGCAGCTGGGCACGGTACCCTGCGCTGTGGACGTTGAAACACGTCGATTCCTTACCGAACCCCGACCCCACCGATATCGCCGCACTGGACGAAAACCCGGTGTCCATGCGAGATGTCAAAATCGACCAAGCGGCAGAGGCTCAACGACCAGAGTTGAAACGACAAGCGCAGGAATGGGCAGGTATCAAACAAGATCCAAACGCGGACTTGTTCGTGTTCGTCGGCCGTTGGTCGAAACAGAAGGGTGTGGACCTCATTGCTGACGTCATGCCATCGCTGTGCGTTCGATTCCACCATGTTGTCGTGATGAAGGCTGACGTTGGCTTGTCTTGTTTCAGGTTGGAAAAGCGTGCTACGATCCAGCTCGTTTGCGTTGGACCCGTTATTGATCTGTATGGCCGTTTTGCCGCGGAAAAGCTAGCGCGTTTGATGGAAATGTATCCCGATCGGGTGTACTCCAAGCCCGAGTTTACGGCCTTGCCACCGTATCTATTTAGCGGGGCCGATTTCGCGTTGATTCCTTCCCGTGATGAGCCGTTTGGATTGGTTGCCGTCGAGTTTGGGAGAAAGGGTGCATTGGGGGTAGGTAGTCGACTGGGTGGTCTCGGTTTGATGCCAGGATGGGTGAGTATCGGTAGCAATGGATGGCCGCACGCGCTGACGGCGGTTTGCAGTGGTTCCCAGTCGAATCCACCTCAACGTCACACATGTTGTCGCAGTTGTCGAAAACGATCAAGTTGGCGCTCAAGTCGACGCAGGAAGAACGTGCGATTCTCCGTGCGCGTTCTGCAGTGCAACGGTTCCCGGTCGTCGAGTGGCGTCAACGCATGGAAGACATGCATCGCCGGAGCATCACGACAAGTCGTCGTCTGGCAGGGCCGAATGCATGGCGGGAGTCGGATTGTGGTATCGCGGGGGGTCAATTGATGGACGACACGGACGATTGGGATCCTGTTCATCAAGGCCTTCCTTCCCAGCCCGATTGGGACGCGTCCAGTTTGTTGTCGTCGCCCAGACCTCGACCCGTTTCTCCTGCGCACTCGCAGGCGTCGACGCCGAATGACGAAGCGTTCCTCGTACCACCCCGCCTGAATGCAGATCCTGGATCGTCATCGATGCATTCAGACCAGTCGGATGAGGATCATCTCTCGCGACGGAGTGTGACGACGGGGGGAAGACAAGAGTTTAATGATTTCTTGGAGAAGGCGAATAGGGCGATAGCGCAGGAACAACGAAACGTCCCTGATCCATTCCTTCAGACGGAGACGCCTCAGAGGCCGTTTGGTCTGCATTCTCGGAGGGCATCAAGCGAGTCGATTGCGTCGCTTGCAGAGGAAAAAGTCAACTCACCGCTCAACAAGGCGGCGGTCACTTCGGTGCGTCGTACTCGTCGCGTATCGTTCGTTTCCCTAGAACTGACGTTGATCCAGTTTACCGATTCCGACGGTGGTGTTGCGCAAGAGTTTGTACAAAAGCTGCAAATGCTGAGTTCTGAGAATTCCAAGGGAGAGTTGTCCATCGAGAGGTTCTTGGTCAAGTCCGAGGAAGCGTACTTTGACAGGGTGCGTAAGGACAAGCTGTCCAGTGCTGCGAGTTATATCTCGTCGCACCGAGATTCAATGTGGAGTTCGCCCGGTTCGATGGCAGAGGACCGTTCTCGACCAGCTAGTGCGTGTTCTTTTTCGCCTCAGGAATGTAGTGCTCACGTGCGGGATTCCAGCCCCAGGTACGCCGAGCGTGCATCCGTATGGTGATGAAAGTGGAATGTTGCCGTATGGTGGTGACTTTGTGATCATGAATAGAGTGCAGATTGCAATGGCTCGCAAGATTTTCGGTTGGCCTTTGTACACTATTGTTATCGCCCTTGGGCAGGCAAGCCTCTCTGAGCTCTTCGCGAAGATGCACGTGCTGACCTACATTCTAGATGTTGGCTGCCAACAGCTACCAAATAACGCTGCTCACCGGGCAAAATTATCAGGATAATCTTCAGCTGTACGTTCTTGGCGGTGTATTTTTAGCTTCTTCGTTTGTGTGGGCTGCCTTGTTCTGGTGGAAACCTTCCGTCTATGTGCTTTCCGCTCCTTGGTTATTCTTCGGTATTGCTTTCTTCTTGATCGCCATCCCCTCGTTGTCCCCGTCGCTCGCGAATACGCACACTATCATTTCGGATTTCGCTACCTGGTCCTACGCTATTTCGTCGGCGGCTGCGTTTGTCTTTTTCGGATTAAATTTCGGAGAGGAAGCGGTGAGCATTGGCTTTTTTCTGGCCTCCTTTGGCGTGTCTGATGTGTTCGATAGGGCGCTGCTACCGAGGTATGGACGCTCCGTGCGTGCATTGTACAGGGCTCGCAGCAAATCTGGATTGCGGCCTTGTGGTACTGGGGAAGCACCCTCAACACCGTGCAACCTGGCCATATGACGCCCTGGTGGATCGTGTTTATTCTCTGGCCGCTGTCGTTGGTGTCCTTTACCTGTGGATACCTCTTGCTCTACGGTCTCCCAGGTATGTCGGTCAGAGTTGGGCTTTTGACGGTAGATGAATGACCCACCGTTTCAGAATACTATCGTCAGACGCCTCCCAAAGTGCCCCACTTTTTCACGACGCTGTTCCGGAGAAAGCTGGTTTTATGGTACGAGTTGCGTTGTTTGACAGTTCGAATTTCATTCATGTTACGCCCAAGGTTCCTTGCATCTGAAGTTCTTCGGGACTATTGGCTAAGTGGGGTGCGAATTTCATGTTATTTTCACATGTCGTTGGAGCTAATTCCGGACCTAGCCGTATGGTCGAAACTGGAGTTTCCTCTGGAATGTGCCGATTCCAAAGTGGCAGATTTTGCTGCTCGTCGTCGCGTTCTTTATCGGCGTCTGGGCCTTTATGCTGCTCGTTTTGACGCACCTGAGCAAGACACATACGTGGTTCCTTCCTGTTTTTGCGGTTGGTTTGGGTGCTCCACGATGGTGTCAAGTATGTGACATTCGTTTGAAAAAGCGTGTGCGTGGGGATGCTGATGGCGTTATGGACAGACCTTGTGGGGAACATCTTCGCTTGCACTCTATATTCCTTGGGCAGGATCTGCGGGCCCTTACCTTGGTCTCTCGTTGTGGCTCTGGCTCGGTGTCTTGGATGCTGTCCAGGGTGTCGGACTCGGAATGATTTTGCTGCAGGTAAGGAGAAACAGCTAGACAGACGTCGAAACGCTGACGCTCAAACGTCTCGACCAGACGCTCTCACGTCTCCACGTATGTGCGACACTCGTCCTGGCACAAATTATTGGTGCGATCTGCGTCATGGTCGCTAGGGCGACTGCTCCCAACGCGATCGGACCGGGTACTGTATTCCCCAACGTCGGGACTTGGGATTTCTCGCAGGGCATCGCGGGCAGTCCAATGGCTGCCGCGCCGTTTTGGATCGCGTTGATCTGCCAGATCGTCATCGTTCTTGGTTATTTCTGGTTCTACCGCAAGGAACAGCTTTGTATGTGCCACCTTGCTTGACTCGCGATCATGATGTTGACGTTTCTTTTTTCTTTTCAAGCCCGACCATGAATGACACCACTCCTTTATTTTCTCTCTTCCCCATCACGCCGTCTGCCACGCCACGCTCAATAAATACAACGCACGCTGGACATCCATGTTCACATTTTTGCATTTCCTTCTTGCCACATACATACATGATTAGATTCGCTCACGTTAAATACATGATCCATCTCTGTGCTTGGACTGTTGTTTCTTTTTTCCATCGTCTCCCCTTTGCTTGGATTTTTTTCGTTTGCTTGCTTTTTTTCTTCTTTTTGCTCCAACTGCTGCTTCCATGGATGACATACGGACTTTTGCTCGGTTTCTCTTTTTATAAAAAGCGTCAGGGTTGTCACGGTCGGGATTCAAGTTGCCGCCCCCGTCGTACTTCTCGCCAGGTACGCACGTCCTTGCGGCTTCGTATTGTCCCCCGCTCATCCGTTGCTCGACCGTAGCTTGGTTTTTTCTCTCTCTTCCTCGTGCTCATTCTCTTCTACATTTCTTCAGATGGACTGCGTTCGAGGTTGTCGGTCGGTTATGGTATATAGTACACACGTCGTAATCTGTCGTCGATGGATCTAGGTTGGTAGATTTGAAACAAGCAAATGAAATGAAACGGAAAAAATGGTGTTGAGTTCAAGAGTTGTCATGTGCAAGGAATGAGCGGGATGGCAAGACGGACTTCCTCGAGTTCCGTTGTCCGAAGAGTGGAGTTGGAGCCCACTAAGCCGGGCCAGTGATCGATAAAGTCGGAACCCCGTACGATTCTCAAGGCTGCACAACTTTCCAGGACTCGAGCTGATGTCTCACCGAGTAATTGATTCACAGGCACTCAATGATCGCAGAGTCGAGGAGGAAAGGTATCTCAAATAACCGGAAAGTACAATAACGACATAGCAATACACCAAGATATATAAATTTACTTTGAACCGGTAGAGAACTCTAAACGATGGATGAGCTCCACGGTAAAAGACAATGGTACAAGAGACACTCACTTGTGACAGACTTGGTACCCTCGGAGATGGCATGCTTCGCAAGCTCACCGGGAAGAATCAAACGCACCGACGTTTGGATTTCGCGAGACGAGATGGTGGATTTTTTGGAGTAGGCGGCGAGCTCTGCGTGACGCAATACATTGATAAGACCAGGATAAATCAACGACAGAAAAGGCACATACTGGATGCCTCTGTAGCAATCCGCTCAAAGATATCATTCACAAATGAGTTCAAGATGGCCATGGCCTTGTTCGAGATACCCGTATCAGGGTGAACTTGTTTCAAAACTAAGAGTCGAGACCAGTCAGCGACAAGTAACAGCTGACACGTGCAGCAACTGACCCTTGTAGATGTAAGAGCTGTACGTCTCCTTTCGGACCTTTCGGCGCTTCTTCTTCTCACCATCAGCAGCTGGTTGAGACTTGCTGGCGGTCTTCTTCGCAGCCTTTGCACCCGCATCAGCCTTGGCAGGTGCCTTGGAGGCAGTGGAAGCAGGGGCTTTGCCCGCAGTGGATGCTGGCTACGGTCCTCATCAGTACACGATAAGCGATATAAAGATATCCGACTCACTTTGGGTGCCATTTGCGAATTTACAAAATGTACAAGATATAGGACTGTAGAAATGATATATGAGCGTCATTCATGGACAGGGTGAGCGGTGCAGACAGACCAGAAGTGTTATCTGTAGGAGCGAGCCTTGGTGTGGCGAAGTGATGGTGGTAGGGGGAAAAGTGCTTCAATGAGTGCGACCAGCATGACCTCAGCTTTATGAAGGGGCGCGAGCCACATTTCAAGGTCCGCTTGCGAAGTGGACATCACGTGAGTCAACAGACCGCGGTCGTCACGCGATTGTGACAGTCACACTTTATATCGACTTTCGCTTATTAAACATGTACAAGCAACTAAACGAATGCACAACCTCGAGTACATGGACAAACTTCTACGGGTCCCAAACGACTGACAAAGTTAACAATCCACACATAAATTACGAACGATCACAAATCCGACATGTCTCTCGCTGATCATGTGGTTTCTCGAATGGTGCCCTTGGAATCGATCACCTGGAAGTCTGGCGCGTAATACGGGTAGGGACTGAGTAGTGTCCCGAGACGATGGAGAACTTCGATCTGGAACTCCTCGAATGGGAATGGCTCGCCGTCGACCATCAGTACGCCACTCGCCGCGAGGGGTTTCGCACGGTACGCAGACGCTTTGAAATATCGGTTCTGTTAAACAAAATCAGCAGTTGTTTCCCATACATTGTTCTCACATGTACGCACGGAGCTGAACCAATAGGCGCGACCGACCTCGGCTCCCTCCATCGCATCGAACAAGAATTTCCTACCGACCTAGCATACCCATGTAAACGATCAACGATGGACAACTTTGCAGTATAAAAAACGTACGATTTCTTGTATTGAAATGTCAATCAACCCATCGTCAGGATGAGAAACCGGAAACTGCATGAATGACCTGAGAAGTAGATATCAGCAAACGGACATCAAGGTAAGCTCGAGTCAACTCACCGGCTAGCATACGGACCCTTGCCAGCGACCATCCATAAGATTGGCTTATCAAACTTGACCCAGCTCTCTGTCCCATCCTCTTGCTCGTCGTCGCTTGACGTAATATCTGACGCCGGCAAAGTAGTAGGTACGCCTTTCGCTGCACTCTTCCGACGCGCATGCAATGCATCTACCATTTGTGACTTGTCCTGTTCGACGACTTTCATGGACAACTCCATCTTACAAGTCTTGCGCGTCACAACTGAGGAAGAATCAGGTTTTACTCTTCGCCAGAAAGAGGGCGCATTCTCACGTCCACGAAGGAAACCCAAAACGAAGCGAAGATCGCCCATCCATCTGAGGTGCTCGGTTTCGATGTCGACGTCAGCCAAGAGACCAACGGTTTGTGACATGAACGATATACGCTTTTGATTCCCTTGCGTGAAGGAAAAGAGGTCGACTTTCATCGGTTGACCTGCAAAAAGATCAGGCATGGACTCGTGTTTTTTCATATTGACGAACACGTGCCTTTGAGGACGTTGAGAGCAGCTGCGCAAGGATCTAGACCATCATGAAGACCCAAGATATTTAACGAAAGACCATTTCCGGAGCCTGCGGGTATTGGGGCGATAGGAATGCTGAACGCTTGCTCGGGAGTCGCGTGCTTTGCAAGGCCATTGAGGACCTCATGAACGAGACCGTCACCGGAGACGACGACCAATGCGTCATACGTGAGTTCGAGGTTCTGCGCGATTTCGATGGCATGGCCCGCCTTTGCAGTGACTGTAGCAGATATCAACACGCGTTGCGATGAGAAGATGATGGATTGGACCAACGAGTGACGTCGAGGGTGCACCCGGCCGCTCTTAATATAGGCTCTACTTTTTGGGTGAAAATCTGAAAGGCTTTCCCCTGCAAACTGTGGGTTGAAGGTGATTCATGAAACGCAGTACACCTACAGGGCCGCCATGGGGGTTAATGAGGACCTTCAAGGTCTTTGCGGGATTAGCGCCTTGTGGGGAGATAAGGACGGGAGAAGGCAGCGGAACCGGCAGTTGGCGAACCTTTGTACGCAACCTCGGTGATCGCACTACACCATTCCGTGGCCGCGAAAGGGATGTCCTTGTCCGACACGTCACCCCGGAGCTGTTTCATACAAAAGCTGTACTTTGTGCGTTCGAGGTAGGAGAGCTCGACGCGAGAGCCAGATGCGGTTGCAGCGATGACATTGTGAATGGGAACGTCGGAATGAAAGTGTTTGACCGGCGAAGCGAAGAAGAACGAATACTGTTTTGGGGTATCAGCGGTGGTTGAACCAGAACGGATGGTGAGTCGCGTTTCGGTGAAAGCGAGAATGACTGCGCCGTCGGACGTCTCGAGAAGGAGTTCTCGGGCGGACATTGTGGAGGGGTATTAGTAGTGTAAGTTGAGCGACTAGTAGTACGATGGAAGAGGGGGTCTATATGTAGCGCACACAAGTGACATCCCCTTTTGGACAACTACGGGCACTATCATATCTGGCTCGCCATGACCACCGAGGTACATACCATCGCCAAGACCGGATTTGGTCCTGGAACCAACGAGCTGTATGAAAAGTAAGTGTCTTCATGTTTGAAGCACCCTCACGAGCACTGCACTGACGACTAGTACGACCAGCGCACGGCCCTCATACCCCCAGGACAGCATCCAATTTATCAAAAGAGCCGTCCAAACCGCAGCGCCACTCAATATTGTCGAGTAAGACACCGGTTCTCGCATCCGCAGCCAGGGTTGGTTTGACTCATCCTCTCCTCCAGGATCGGTGCCGGAACGGGCTTATTCACGCGTGCACTGCTGGCTGATGATACCAAGATCGCCTCTTTAAAAGCGATCGAACCCAGCGCCGGAATGCGAGCGCTGTTCAAGCAAAAAATCGACCACGAGTGCGTATCCATCAGAGAGGGCACATTCGATCACGTTCCAACCGTATCCGATGACTGGGCAGATCTCGTTATTATCGCACAGGTCTGCTAGCCCAATATCATTTGTTCCGCTCAATCATCATATTGATATACCTCGAACGTGCTCCTCAGGCTTTCCACTGGTGTCCCGACTATGGTAAAGCATGTGGCGAGTTCGCCCGGATCCTAAAGCCGAACGGCGTCGTGGCCTTTATTTGGAACTTGGAGGACAGGTGACCAGGTCATCCTCCACGATAGCAACACCTTCTCATCAGACGTTCAGACATAGCGCCGGGTGGGTGGGTCAATTACGCGACTGCATAGAAGTGCACGAACAAGGCACGCCCCAGTTCCGTTTGGGTCTCTGGCGTCAGGCTTTCTCTACAGACACCTACAACGACAACTTTTACCCGCCCCAAGAAAAAGAATGGTCGTATCACCTTCCCACGTCGGCGGAGATCTGCGTCGACCGTGCGCTCAGTAAGAGCTACCTGTCCGTTCTTCCACCTGACGAGAGGGAGAGGGTCACAGAGACTATCAGAGCCATCGTGGCCAAGGGCGACGGCAAGGTTTGGATTGACGAAAGCAAGGGTATGTTTGAGTACCCGTACAACACCCTGGTGGTGCTGTCTAGAAAGAAGTAAAGCCACTGACGTCGGATCAAAGACGCCCGGACGTTCATAATCACAATGACATTCATGACACACGTCTGCCATTAGCTTGCATAGATGTGTCTACATGACAGTTGTAATGTCAACCTGCGCCGCCGGTTAGCAGATCAAAGCGCAGCGAGCCTGACAAACGGCTCAAAACCTCTTCATACTGCTCGGGTAACAAGAGCAAGTAATGTGCACAAACCCTGCCAGAGCTCAAGCCGGGGGAAGAAATACCGCCCACAACACACAGCTCACAGCACCCCACCCCACGCTCCACGCCACCCACGCCCTACCCCACGCCGGACGCTCAACAACCAACCACGCCGCCGCCCAATACACCACCGGCAGCGACGGCAGCACCCGAAGTGCGATCTGCACGTGTGCGTTGAACGTGAGCACCAACGCGAGTGCAAGCGCATGAAGAACGTGTGGTAGGACCGAGGGTGCGAAAAAGAGCAGCGGCCCGTCCGAGTTCGTCTCTTTCACACTCGGTTCCCCTGGTCTCTTCACCCCCCGGACAAACAGAGCAGGATACACACGCAGCAGTCGGGAGAGATACACCGCGCAGAACGCATACACGTTCAACAGAATCGGGAACGCGAGGATAAAGTTGGGTATGTTGGATGTTGTCCAGTACCGGAGGAACCCGACGTGCCAGTATATGCGTTGGACGTGGGTGTATATCGAGGGTAACACCCCCGCGTCGCACCACTCTGGGCGTTCCGGCGCGGACGTACAAAAGAGGACGTAGCCCGCGTAATTGTGGTGCACGAACGGGACGAGGGGGAGCGCGACGAGCACGATAGCATACAGTACCCGCGTGGGCGTGAGCTAGAAGTGAGAGATGAGAGACAGAATGTGCCATGAGCGTCCCTGTACGCGCGACTCACGAGGTCTGTTCGAGCGGAGGGATATGGCGCGACGAGCATGCCCCACAGGATGAACCCAGAGAGGAGGACCCCGTTGGACCGGAATGCGCTCGCAAGCGCGAACCAGAGCGATGCAGAGAGCCAGTGCGAGCGCGCACATGCCCACATGCCGCGATACGAACAGTAGGTAAAGAACGGCTCGCTGTACGGCGCGAACCGCAGCGCAGCGGGGCTGCTAGAGAGCAGAGAGAGTGCAGTGGCCAGGAACGCGGCAGACGGGGAACGGAGGTGGTGGAGTGAGAGACGGTAAAGCACGCGAGTGGGATCGAAGAGCGCAGCGAGCACCGCACCGCCCAGGAGTGATGCGGCCGTATCTGAGTCTGGGGTACTGAGCCCCACGCGCGAGAGCAAGTTCCCCGACAGACGCATGATGGACGGAAGTGCTGGAAAGAATGCCCAAGCGTGCTCATATGCATGTCCTTGCTGCGCGACGTGTGCAAAATGAAATGCATCCCAACGAAGCAACGAGGAGATCCATCTTGTGTTCAGGATGAGCCTTGGAGAACTATCAAAAAGAGGTAGCAAATATGTGGAAGATACGATGAGCGTCGCAACGAGGACCCGGCTGAGTAGCGAAAGGAGTGTCAACGTTTGCAGGTGGGTTTGGACATTCGGGGCCATGCAAGCGAGGGATGATATATTTATTCTACCTACGCAGCAGTGCAACAAAATCTACGAAAACGTCCACTGAAACAGTATCCAAGAATGTTCAAATATGACCAATGCTAAAGTCCCAAAGTTGTTGTATATCACAAATCGAATGTCGAAGCAAAATTTAAAAAAGGTCTGCACTGCACGGTACCGCTTGCTCAAAACATGTCAGTATTCAAACTCTTCGGACACGAGCGTGATAGAACCACGCATGTCGCCTCTGCGTATCCGCCCGGGATCGATTTGCGCAGCGATGACCTTGCGTACCATCGCATTCAGAGACGTGGGCCCACAACCTAGTACAAATTAGACGCCTGAAATAATAATCACAAAAACAGGGCCGACGGACATGCAACGACAATAGCCCCCTTGGATGCGCGCGTCTCGTCAGCAATCACCTTGTCCAATCTGGGTTTTCCAGGTCGTGCGTGCTCA
Organism: Hemileccinum impolitum; assembly: GCA_003316335.1. Taxonomy (NCBI): domain Eukaryota; kingdom Fungi; phylum Basidiomycota; class Agaricomycetes; order Boletales; family Boletaceae; genus Hemileccinum; species Hemileccinum impolitum. Next base: position 155,173 of record QFEQ01000146.1, on the reverse strand, counting down.
GAGACGACATGAACGTCAATCGCTTCTTGTTCGTCCATCTCGAATGGGATCGCATCTGAGGCGCCAAGCGTTGACGTCGAATGAACAGCGGAATATGAGTCATAAAAGTGCACGCCAGTTGTCATAGGTGGCAAATGAACCGCACGGGGCTTCTCGGGTTCTATCTCGACATCATGGTAGCCTTTGACAGGATATACGGGCGATCCCGAGCCATTCATGGTGACGAGCGAGACAGTCGGCGGGAGACCAGAAGATAGAGGCATCGGGTTCGACGGCGAATATGCGTGGAGTGGCGACTCTGAGTGGTGAGAGAGGGGCGAGTGCAAGTCTGTCTCGGACGCAGCTGAGGGCGGTTGATAAGAGAGGGGTGAAACAGGAAGGAGCCTATCAGTCGATTGCATGGACAAGGTCATGATCTTCTGTGGTCGAGACGACGGCGCGGGTGTTGCATGGTGGTCAATCTGGGCTTGACGTGTGTCTCGGGTATGGGTGTCTTGATTCACCTTCTCCATGGGGGAAAGCCTACGAGACTGCAGTCGCCGAAGCTTTCCCTCCTTCTTCAGTCTGCGACTAAGATAAGCTTCACCAGGTAGCGCTACATCCACATCGCCATCGAAATTGGTGAGATCTAATATATTTGTCTCGTGTGCAATGTGCATCTCGTCCGGGGGTGGCGCGTCATCGAGGCTGTCGCCGAGATAATAGCTGAGGTCGACGTCGCTCTCATGGCTTTCGTGACTATCTACAGACTCTGTAGATCCAGCGCGAAGATGCGCGGGATTCTCGCGTACGAAATTCGGATGAGGAGGTTGGAGTTCTTCGTCAAATGTGGTATATCCCGAGGACAAGTGCATGGGAGCGGGATATTTCAGAGGAGTAGGTTTGAAATTTGTAACGAAAATGTCAATCTGAAGAGCTGACGGGGGAACGATGGACGTGCAGTGGCGAATGATGGATGCACACCACTGAACGTGACCTGATGTAAACCCACTCAGCTCAGTCTATCTCGGTCAACCAACTCAACTTACTGTATTCGCGAACGAGCCAAATAAACCGCACGCGCTTTAGGTCTGCGCCCTTCCACCCCCAGCCACCCGGTCGCCCTCCAAGATGTTTCCCATCCCTCCCAGCCATGCACATGCACATGTACTGCAAGATGGACGAACCAAAACTCACCCCCGAACCGCCGGTGATGATGACCCCTGTCGAATGGTTCCCCCACCTCGCACGCTTGGCACTCCCAAACGGGCCATCGACGTATGCGCGCAAGAGGACACCGTGTTTCGGTATACGGTCTGCAGATGTCAGAGATACCTCTCCCCTGGATCGTTCGGTTATCAATCGGGACACGAGATTCCAAAGATCCCGTGTCCAACCACTTTTCGCGCGTACCAGGAATACCATCATGCGCCCTGCGTCTGTCCGCGCTTCTTCGTCGCAAACGGAAGCACACGTAAACGGGTGGGAAGTGAAGGGAGAGACGGATGGGATGTTGAGAAGGAAATGTTGGCCTGGCGACCATGGTAAGAAGCCCGGGGTGATGATACGTAAACGCACCGTGCGTCCTGACAAAAGTTCAGCATGCGCATAGCCTGAGGGTGGGATATAAGAGAATGGTGAATGGGTTCTGGATGAGTAGTATTCGGGTGAATGTGGGGGAGATTGCGGCGATGGAAGTCTGGACATGGGAGCGTCGTGATCGGGAGAGATGGAGCTGTTATGAAGATAGTAGTCGTCAAGGGGACTCGGCGACCGAGTATTCGCAGGGAGATGTGTCGAGGTGGACTCGATACTAGGGCGGTGAACATGGCCCATTTCCCAGGTGTCCCGTGGTGAATTCTTGAAGTCGGACAGAGGAGGTGATGGACCAAGGGTCACACTGCCAAAGATGCCGTTGGCGTAGATCCACCAGGTACCTCGCCAGAGACGTTCACCGATCCAGATTGAAAGGGCGGCCCAACACCACCAGGCAACGGTTGGGTGGTGTAACCCTGCCATGACTAGCATAGAAGGGACAAGGAGGATGTGCAAGATATAAAAGGATTCATAAAAGCGTCTGCGGATGGGGTGCAGGGAGAGAAGGATGATGAGAGTGAGAAGTGTGAAAGCCTGTGGTCGGGTGAATACGGAAGGTGGACAAGGAGGATGAGTGTGTGCGTACGATCCAGCCATATATGAATGGGGTGTAAGACCAGGCGTAGACATATGCTACGCGACCTGTGGATGGATTAACGTCCTTGGCCAACTGGATACTCCAGAGGAGGACATGGGTGAAGACAAGAAGCCAAATGAGCCTTCCGGCCCACCTGTGTAACCAAGCGAGCTTGTCAAAGTAGAACTGTATCATGAAAGGAATGGCGAATATGGCGAACGGAGGTGCCTTGAGGGCGAAGAGGACGCAGAGGGGAAGAAGCGCGAATGCGATCTGGCCAGCCCTGGCAGACGAGGACCAGAGGGACTTTTGTATTGTATATTGGGGCATGTATGGTACGAACGTCGACGTGTCGTACAACTGAGAGGGCGGGACGGCGCGCGCGTGTACCTGCCAGACCTTTGTCTTCGGGGCCAAGTAATCTGGGCCGACGAAGGTGAGGGCGAGGGAAGCGAGAGTAAGGACAGAGAGAGAAAGGAGTTGCGCATTCGAAGGGAGAGATATGGGCTGGTGAGTCTTCGCGTGTTTCTTGCGCCACGACCGACGACGTAGCGACCATTTTGACCACACGGCCCCGTACACGCCGCCTCTGGAGCCAGTCCAGTGAAGGGCGGCGAAGACGATGAATATGAAGACGACGGCGATCCAGAGAATGAACGAGTAGCGTCTACTTGGTACGCTGAGGGAGTGTATAGTCAGATAGGCGGTGATCCATTCCAGCGTGTTCGAGTCCATCGTTGCACGTTCAAAGCCAGTCTCACGCGGTATTTAAGCAGTCCTCGATTAGATCACCCTCCCCGACACCACCTCCTTGCCCGTCTTCTTGATCTTCTCAAGCACATCGTCGTACGACACCTCGCCCTTGACCACCACCGTCTGCTTCTCAAGGCTCACATCGTAGGTAACGCCTACCCAGCACCGTCAATCACCGTCTCATCCCCAACGTACCGCACCCACCTTGCAGTTTCGACAGTACCCGCTCGATTGCTCCGGAGCACCCTCCGCATGACATCTAAAACCCGAGCTATCACCTCCCGTTACCGCTAAAACGCGTGTGCCCGGACCCGCACCTTGACATTAAACTCATATTCGCCCTGTGTGCCTTTGACGTCAGTGTCTTGGTCTCGTTCTATCGCCTGCCCACACACCATCGTAAGATTGCAGGAAGATGAATGCAATAGAATAGATACAGGACTCGACGCAGTTCCGGTCCAAGCTTTATGCACATGTGTCACAGCCAGCGCTCATCCGAAATCTCACGCTGATCATACGTTTCATCTCATTAGCTACGAACAAAGAGCGGCACTGCTAATTGCTAGCGTTCATCCGCGGAGATACATCATCTACCACTCGTACGCCGATCTCAACTTCATCTGATTCCGTAGACACCGCTTGCCACCCTACACCCGCATCCGGTCGTCCCCGCATTCGATCGATAACAGTCCCAAGGAAACCTAGCCCGTTCCTCAGCCGCTATCTCACCCCATACCGAATCGAGGTGACTCACCCAGCAGGAACGAAACCTTGCCCTGTTCTTCTCTATTCGTGAGATAGTACACGGGCACACCCGCGAGCACGAAGCCTGTTCAACAATCAGCACACTTCTCGAGGTACGTTCATTGGTCCACGCACCAAGAACAGATACAGCCTCTAGCGGTGCTGCGATAACCGGCATGCACAGCAAAAAGAGTGCAACAGCACAAAATGTGAGGGGCGTAATGATCCACGTCTTGTACGGCCTGGTCACATCATCATCAGTACCAACCATGCCTGTCTAGGTTCAATCGTACCTCTCTAGGTTTGGCTCTTTTACACGCAGTATAACCAGCCCAAGCACCTATTTAGGCCCACACTCAGCTCTACACAGCACTCCAGAACGCGGTCGTGACGCACGGTTAAAAAGTAAAATGACCAAGATGCCACCACCGAAAAGTTGATCAGAGATCGGAACCCACCCCCAATGACGATGAATAAAATCGACATCGCCGTTTGTAACAGGATGGCATTTATCGGTGTCTTACGCGATCTGTTCAGCTTGCCAAACATAGCGGGAAGGTATCCTTCTCGTCCTGCAGCTCGAATCAACCGTGAGCTCGTGAACGTCGCCCCTTTTTTTACTCGAATGAGCGACAGAATGGCTAATCGATCCAAGGGAAGTACTACCATTGAGAGCACCAAAACAGGACACTGCCACCAAGATGGCAAAAACGGCCCCACCAACCGGCCCAAACACTGCACGTCCAAAATCCAGTGCGACAGCGTTACTCATACCCACGGTTGCCTTGTCAAGTACCACAAGATACGACACGTTCGCAAGGAAGAATAATACCTTTTATATACATCAGCCATGCCTGGTTTCTGCAGAACCATCACTTACGCAGACGATCGCCATGCTGAGATGGATTGCTCTGGGTATGTTTTTCTCTGGGTTATACATCTCCCCACCAACATAGTTTACCTGATCCCAACCATCAAGAGCCCACAGACCAGAATAAAGCGCGAGAGAATATGACGACGGGCTGTTGCTCGAGCCGTCAAATAGAGGCTCCCTGAACGATTCCGATGCCCGTCCTCTAACCAGTTGTACAAGGCCCAAAATCGTGATTAATATCTATGATCACGGTTGTCTTCTCTCGTATACCTTTCGCACAAAGGAAACGCAACATACCAACGAGCCAACCTAACGCCGTCAACAAAACGAGTCGTCTGTTAGCCGTCCGTCTTGACTAGTGTTTCAGAAGCCGCACACCTTGATAGTGGTAAACAAGACTGAAGCTCTCGTCCCCATCTTCTTTGTGGCTGAACATATGGCGGCCACCAGAAGTACCGCTATAACCGCAGTAAGTTTGATAGACCATTGAGGGATGCTGTTGGGTGAAACCTGGTCACGGGTAATGTGCCACATGAGTCGGTTGAGGTATTCAGCAAAGATGAGACTGATAGCGGCATTACTGCCTATATATCAAAGATTGAGTATTCAGGTCGGGCAAGGTCAGCATCGTCTACGAACCTGGTTTAAGTGCAGAGATGGCTGTCCATGCAAAGAGGTATGATACGAGAGGTCCATAAGCATATGACAAATAAGCCTGGGCACCGCCGTCTAAAGGTATACTTGACCTGAAAGCAATCAGCTGTCCTAAGGGTACGAGAGCAAAAAGTGACCATACCCAAGTTCTGCAAAACTACTTGCGCCCGTCCAGGCGAGCAACCCAGATGCAAGCCATACTGCCAGACTTGCCCCAACGCTATGCGTGTTCGCAACGATGACACCCGGCGAGGAACTGAGCAGCGCTGTCAGGTTTCAAGACTAACACGGAGCGAAAACCAATCGCACAATATTCCAGAGCCAATCTAGTTCAATGGTCAGTACCATGAATACCCTCCATAAAACTGTAACAGATACCTGCAGTCCGACGACCAATCCGATACCTGACACTCGATCGTACAACATTACTGAAACCCAAGGGATGACGAGACACGCGCACCATGTACCAAGCTGATACTTTTCTCTGCCCCGGGAGTTTCTCTGAATGAGACGTCCCCTTCGCTGATGGTCTCACTGAGCGGAAGTAAATCCGCCTGGAAGTTGAACCCTGAGAGTGAAAAAGATCGTGGTCTGGCGTGTCTCGTCGTTGCCGGTGCCATCATGGGTCCGTCCGTGAGCTCCAGGTTTCGTAAGGATTCTGCAGAGTCATTGGACGAGTGAGAGCGACGGGTTGCGAGGGGAGGAAAGCGTTGGCCAGTGGAGGAGCTACGAGAACGAGCTGACAGCGGCATTCGACATGCAGCGTGGGGGAATCGTTGATGGCGGTAACCGAAAAACACACCTTCCTCCAAATCTATCAAGACCGCCCCTGGTCTCAGCCTCCACGTGAACCGATGTGCCTAATGCCATATACACAGCGTACACACAGCATATTCACAAGGCTGTCGTACTATCTGCCAGTGTGAACCCACTACTTTCCTCATCTCCGTACTGAGGCATGTCCACCGATCATTCCACCGATCATGATACTCTCCCTCCAACGCTCTGCGTATCAGGTACAACCATATCTGTTCAGGGAAAACTTCATTTATTCATTTACTCTAGCCATTGATATTAGTCTCGCCAGGGATTCCCACAAAACAGTCGGTTCCATCCAGCTTGGGACCAATAACTTTGGACCATTGAGGGATATTCACAAGACCATGCATGCAGGCGAAGCGCACCGGGAGGAATTCGACCCGCCAATGTGAGACGTCCGTCTAGCTGTGTATCTGTGCAAGCGGTTGACCATGGTTTAGCGCCCTCGGCTTGGACGATCAGATTTCGGTATTCGTTGCCTGTAGTTCACAATTGCGCAGATCAATCGACGTGACTATTGACATCAATCTGCGTGACATTGAATGTATGCGCGATGAACAAGGCGTAAGATGTTGGTTGTTCTACAGATTGTTTTTCATTCTTGGCGTCGTTGATCCCTCGCTTTTTTCACCAATAGCGTATCGGAAAAAGGCGAGAAATATTGAAGTCGTGGTCACCGGTTATCACTCAGTTTGTGGTTTATCACCCGTCTATACTCGCTCTTCACACATTTCGCCAGTTACCTGCGACTACAAGCCAAATCATCCAGTTTTGTTCAAAGTAAGTTGCGACTGTATACTTCCCTATGACATGTATCAAGACTCTGCCCGTAGGTTCCGAGTGTTGATTATCGGAAACGTAATTGTCTATCTTGCGGGCGGAAATAAACTCACCTGGTTTTAGTCAGGGGTTGGTAAAACCTCGTTGATTCGCAAGGTGTTTGGTGTTGAGGATGTTGTGAGTGACTCGACCGTACGGTGTCCCCTCGGGCCTTAGCTCACGCCTGCCATTAAGCAAACGTCCGAAACCACTCGTGGTATTGCCAACATCGACCAAGAGTTCATCTCTCCGGCCAACGAGCGATTCGTAGTCCACGACAGCCTTGGATTCGAGGCCGCAGACGAACATAATATTGACATTGTGAAGCAATTTGTTGTCAGAAGAAAGGCCATGCCCGATCTCAAGGATCAACTTCATGCGATTTGGTAAGAAAGTCCGCTATGTCGGTCAATCTCACTGACAAACAAATCCAGGCTCTGTCTGGAGATACCCTACTCTGGCGGTCGACTGCTCGAAGCAGGCGTGGAAAGGTTTCTACAACGTAGAAATGAAATTCTTGGCAAGAGTATATTGATTTGTTGCGTCTCAGTCGCGTAGCTTGCTGACGCCCCGTAGTTCCCCTCGTCGTTGTACTCACTAAAGCAGATCTACTAGATTTGCAGGTGGAACTTGATCTACCAGAAGGCGAGACTCTAGAACATTACAGGTCAAGATACCTGGACGAATATTGTATTGCGCCTCTCCTGGAAGCAGCGGGACGCGACATCACGCACGTCACTGTTTCTGGTACGTCAGAGCGGCGTTGCAGGCTCAACCATCAGGCTCTGATGATACTTTAGTGGAAGATGGTTACACCGAGTCCCTTGCCAATCTCGTCAAGGCCACGGATGAGAACATGGCCAAGTATCACGTCGACGAAGCACCGCAGGTCGTTGCATCCATCGCTCAGCGTGTCAGCATCAAGGACAAGATCGAATTATCGATAGCGTAAATCTCCTTTTGTGTCTGTTGATGTGCACACTCTTGACGTATTTTATCATAGCGTTGGGAAGAAAAGTGTGTCCACACTCACGAAATCGTTCAGCTTAGACTTCTAGCGATGATCACAGGATACTGGAGGATGCTCTTCAAAAGCGCTGTCTTTCGCGGTCACGCGTTGAAGCATTGTTTGCAAGTCATTCTCCAGGACATTGTAACTGTTTGGAACTTTAACGACCCAGACGAGGTACGTTTTCCTCCCGCTTGCATCTCCTGGAGCTGACCATGTCTTGGTTACATTATAGTGTTTGATGGATGACCAAATCATCGATGCCCTGCTCCGCGAGGACAACCTTGGAGAGGTTTCTGGTGTGCAGTCACATGTGTACGTCCCTGAAAGATCCCTAGGCGCTGTTTGACGACAAATTTACCCTTTAGCGCCACCTTTGCCGGCTTGCTCGTTGCAGGTTTGGATTTGGCAAAAGGTCTCATGGGATCAGGAGACATTGCATTGACCGTCGTAGTCCCCGTCGCGGGCATCGCGATCTCTGTTATACAGATGACATACGAAACATACCAAGAGGCGTAAGTAAAGATACGGTTGCAAAACGACCTGCTATTGCTGAAAAGCATCTCGTTTGTTCAGTAAAAAGGATGTGAAAATCCTCATGGCTTACATCGTGGACTTGATCTGCGTCATGCAAGCCGTTTTCCTCATAGCCTCGGGCGACCGGTTGACCCGCGAGACGACTGCGCTCGCTCTAAGGGCTTACGAGAAACCGAGACGGTTTGTGCACCTATTGGTCGATGGGTTTGATGGGAAACAAGGTGTACTACCTGGAGGGCGCGATTATGTGTTGGAGAAGATAGAGGCGTGGATATGGCGTCACAGCATCGCAGATCACGAAATTGAAGAGCTAAGGTGGAAGATTCGCAAATTATTGCCATCGGACTGATCAGGGCAGAGTAAGAATATTGTATTCTTAGTATTTTAGAATCTACAGAAGTTAATGGGACAAGGTGACATCACAGATCAGAGCATTAGCCTTCATATTAGTAGCAATCAGCTGCAGGGATGCCTCAACGCCGCCACAGATCCCTGGGTTCCCCCGATCGTCGAATTACAGACCACATTTACGGGTCACCATGCATAGGTCATACAGATAGAGTTGGGAAGAAAACGTGCAATTGTAACTAGCGCAGATGAATAACATAAGTACTACATCCTATCCACTGGCAGTATAGGTTGGTGACATACCAAGTTCAAAGTTATTCGCTCATTCAAGTCTCGGCTTCTTTGCAGCATGGATAGATGTCTCTGAATCATCCTCAGGATCGGAATGCTTTGTCCTGGCATTGGGTGCGGCGTCAAGAATTTCCATGACCTGCTGACGATCGGGTCCGAAGTACGAAGCATGGACAAGCCGAAGTAGAGCATCCCAGTCGAACCAAGACGAGATGGCTGCATCATGAGCGCCTTTACGCACTAGTAATTCAATCATCTGAGGAGTACAGCATCGGCATAGTGCGATTGGCAGGATGTTGGGAGGGAGCGGAACATGGCCCGAGAGCAGATATTCTACCACCAAGGTGTATCCTTCTTCCATGGCGGCTTCCAGGACTGTCTTGCCCTCAGAATTGCAGGCGGCGGGATTGCAACCAGCTTTGATGAAGGCCTCGATGAGCTCCAGACACGATGAATCAAGGTACTCTGCAATGGCACGATGAAGTACGGTATCTCCATTGGACGTGGTGGAATGCACGCTAGCGCCTTTGCAAATGAGGAATTCAACCATTTGGAGGGTTAATTTTCCACGTAGTGCGGTGAGTAGGATGTCCGGAGGCAATGGGACATTGCATGAGAGTAGATAATCCACCACCGAAGTGTATCCACGTTCGATGGCAGCTTCCAGAACCGTTTTTCTCGGTGAATCACAGGTGGTGGGATCGCAGCCAGCTTCGATGAAAGTCTTCACGAGCTCATAACACTGTGGTTCAAAGTACTCATTGATGGCAAGATGAAGTACGGTATCCGCATTCGACTTCACGCCAGCGCCTTTGCAAATGAGTAATTCGACCATCTGGAGGGTTAATTTTCGACGTAGTGCGATGAATACTAGTAAGATGTCTGGAGGCAACGGGACATTGCGTGAGAGTAGATAATCCACCACCGAAGTGTATCCACGTTCGATGGTAGCTTCCAGAACCGTTTTTCCCGCTGAATTACAGGTGGTGGGATCGCAGCCAGCCTCAATGAAAATCTTCACGAGCTCACAACACTGTAGTTCAAGGTACCCAGTGACGACGAGGTGAAGTACGGTATCCCCATTGGACGTGGTGGAATGCACATTGGCGCCTTTGCAAATGAGGGATTTGACCATTTGGAAGGCTAGCTTTTGACGTAGTGCGATGAGTAGGATGTCCGGAGGCAATGGGACATTGCATGAGAGCAGATAATCCACCACCGAAGTGTAACCATGTTCGATGGCGACTTCCAGAACTGTTTTTCCTGCTGAATTACAGACGGAAAAATCGCAGCCAGCCTGGATGAAAGTCTTCACGAGGTCACAACATTGTGGTTCAGGGTACCCAGTAATGGCGAGGTGAAGTACGGTGTCCCCATTCGACGTGGTGAAACCCACATCAGCGCCTCTGCAAATGAGGGATTCGACCATCTGGAGGGTTAATCTTCGACGTAGTACGATGCGTAGGACATCCGGGGGAAGTGGCCATGGGACATTGCACGAGAGTAAATGCTCCACCACCGAGGTGTATTCTCCTTCAACGGCAACTTCCAGAACTGTTTCGCCCTGAGAATTACAGGCTATGGGATCACAGCCAGCTTCGATGAAACACTTTACCAAGTCCAAACGATCGGATTCCCTGTAGTCTTCGAGCGAGTCATCCTCGTCATCGTCCTCATAATCCTCCCAGAATTCCATGACGGCGAGATGAAGCACAGTATTTTCCTCTAACGTGACGGTGTTTACATTAGCACCTCTGAGGAGTAGCCACTGAATCATTTGGAGATTCCGGCGTCGTCGTAACGCAACAAGTAAGATGTCATGGGGGAGTGAAGCATCGCAAGAGAGTAGAGCTTTCGCTACCAACATATGTCCACGTTTGACCGCAATGGTGAATGGCGTCTCATCCCGTGAGTTACGTAGCTGAGGGCTACATCCAGCAGCGAGAAGCAATTTTGTGAGTTCCAGACTCCTCGGTTCCCAAGGGCACATGGCGGCGAAGTGGAGCGCGCTGTCCTCACCTGCATCTGAGACTGCATGTATGTCGACTCTCTTCTCGAGCAAGAAACGGACGACGGGTACTGTTTCCGATGTATCGCCTGTTGATGCGGCAAGGAGAAAACGAGAAGGTGGTTGATCCTGTGGAAGTAGAAACTGGAGCATCAAAGTATGTGCTGCATGTATAGCTCGCTCAACGAGTTCTGCCCCAAATGGACTGTTTGCAGAAAGGTCCTGGCCGAGCTGACGCAGTCTGCATGCCAGCGCAACATGGTCCTCGTCCGTTCTCCTGCTGTCTCCTGCATCCGGCCTCGCAGAACTGAATACACCGCGATATAACTTTTCATCCCCAATTGCCTGGGCCCATTCCACGAACTCATCCGTTTGCATGAGCTTGACAAGGACCCGAGTGCTACACCATGGGAGACAAACCGTGGTTGCGAGAAGTTCTGATGATACCACACACCCTCTCTGCAAAAATTCGCCGACGAGCACATCGTTGCCACGATCGACAGAGACCTGGAGTGGCAAGGCTCGGTGGGAGTCGTCAATGGCCAAACTGCCCATGTTCACATCTGCACCGAATTGTAACAGAACCATTGCATGTCCAGTTTTACGAAGGTCTGCAGCGTACACAAGTGGGTTCGTCCCGATCCTTGGCTTCAATTGGCGCCTGGAGAGGAATGATCGGAGGAGTCCAGCAGAGGAATAAGCGATGAGGATGTAGAGTTCGATGTCATGTCTCGGCGATGGCCACAGAGGATAAGGACATCGAAGAGCCTCATCACGCAACTCGCACAGGCGCTCCCAATGTGATGGATGGTGGTGAATGTCTGACCCGAGAGATTGGAGTGCCTCGAGGGCGACTATTGATGCAGGATCAACATGAGCGAGGTGGTTGAAGCCGGAGGAGAGCACATAGGAAAGCATTGGCGGCGCAACGCTGCGACGGGAGGAATGTTCTTTTAGGAAAGCGGAGATGCGGCGCATACACATTCCCGCCACCTCAGCGTGGGCCTCATGCAAAATGACATGATACATCGGCAGTGTCGTATGGCATGTAAGGAATTCCTGTGGAGCAGACTATTCGGATATTGAAAGGCAAAGAATTTATGGAGGTACCTTGACACTAAGGTGGGACAAGGCGACAACATCCGTTTCCTTACAATGTGACACAAGGCTCGATAGCTCAAGTAGCAGTGTTTCTCCCAAAGACCCTGTTTGATGTTCGTTCGCCCGCTGCAGGTCGATCAACAGCCCTTCAACAATCTGAGCTAGGCGCAGGGGCTCCAATGCGACTACGAGCCATGTCAGGGCCCGTCGCGCTAGCTGCGCTTCCGACTTTCGTTCGTCGATTGCCTCTAGGATTCTCTCGTATGTTGTTTCGAGTTCATTGGGAAGGTTGTCGAGCACTTCCTGCAGCTCGTGTCTCGTCGCACATCGTTTGAGGGCGTCCAGCTGACACGCTACCCACCGGAACCTATATAAGTCTCGTTGAGTCATGAGCTGACCCGACGGTACAAGATCGTACCTTCCATCTGCTTTTTTACTTAATATTGCATGTATCTCAATCCTCACCTGTGCACCGGCAGATCTCAACTGCTTGCGCGAGTCAAGCTCTCGTGTGATCTGTAACTCTATGTCCTCCGCCACCTCTTTCGACAGATTCTCCATGGAAAGCAATTGAAGTCTTGCGAATGGACGTTTGGTGGTTTCATACGGTCGGCTCGTCACCAATAACCGGACATCGTCCTCGACCATGGCAAGAGCACCAACGAGCGCCTCGGTATCTGCACATTCATCCAGCGCATCGATCACTACAATCGGCACAAGATCGAAACACCTTGCGGCGCGTGATACGAGATCACAAAGCTTAGGCAGATCATTGAGTAATAGGGTGCCCTCGCCTTTCTCCTGCAGTATCTTGTTCGGCAAGTCCCCAGGGTCAACACCGCGGTCACGGGAATGGCGGATCAGCTGGGAGAGGATGGACCGCATCACCTCCCTTGGTCTCGTCGACCGCTCGCTGCGGAAATCGCAGTAGAAGAATGCCAGGACTTCACCATCTTCCAGCATAATTTTGAGGTGCTCGATCGTGGATGCACTGCAAGCATGAGCCCCACTATGCGTATGAACCACGGACGAACTTACATCAATACAGACTTTCCGCAGCCGGCTAAGAACACGTGGCTACATCAGCCATGATGACCCTCGAAGCATTAGACACCACACCTTTGCCCTGCAACCACAAAAAATGACATCCACCACTCCGCCACTTGTCGTATGCATCTGTCCTGGGAAACCACGTACAGGTTCCCTTTTGACGTAGCCTGTGTGTGACATTGTGCATCGCTGTGCAATCCAACGCATCAAGCCATCGTAGGACTTCGTCCAGCATTTCGCCTGGTCGAGGTGTTTTCAGCAAGCCTACGGACAAAGCTCATGCACGGTCCACGTACGGCGAGGGTCATTTTTCTGTTTTTTGGTCACTGTTTGACCCACGTTCGGTAGAAGTCTACCGTCACCAGGTTCGTGGCCCGCTGGAGTACTATTAAGACTACATTTAGAGGAAAGGTATTTCCTTTTGGACATTATGAGACATACAAGCCACTCCGGATTGCTCGAGTTTCCTGAGATGCACGTTGTGTTTCCCCGATAGTGGAGAGTGAGAGTGTGTCAACTTGCACTCCTTCTGATGGCTGGTGCAGTGGTCTTTGTCGATCCCTGAATTCCGAAATCAAGCACACATTCAGAAGATTGCTGGGAACCGCACCAAACATCAGGAGTGAGCAAGAAATGAAAAAGACTCTTGTGTTTGTCGAAAAAGGCCACGACTGCGCCAAGTTTGTCATCGGCAGGTCTGAGAGATCGAACAGGGGCCAGAGTACTGGGTCCAACTTGACCGATGGACTGCAGCATGTCGTCCATCTCCTTTAATCTGCCCAGACATGAGCGCAACTCCCCGCTGAATAGCCAGTCGATTATCCGGTCATCAAGGGTATCTGGATCGAATGTGATGGCTTCAAGAATTGTGTCAGAAAGTGTGTGGATGACTCCAAGCTGGCGGCGAAACTCTTGAACCTGTGGGCCAAAGTTGCGATTGCTCGGTTGGTTACTTGCCCTGTATGCTAATGCGGCAGTGCGACGAATTCGGTCGGAGATGTTCACAATCTCGCCGAGAGTTTGCTGGCAGTGAGCCTCCAAACGACCCACCGACATGTCTTTTGTGACCGCGTTGGTACACAGTGAGGGGGGAACAAGTTGCTGGGCGTCAAAGTAGTCGAAACCCGGACTATTCGATGCATGCTGTGCGTAAATTATCCTCTGAATAGTGCCACTGACACCGCGTGGCTCTGGCATGGCAAATTCGGGACGCATTACCCACTGGACGAACCGAAGGTCGTTGAAGAACTTCCGGTGACTGCCAGGTACGTCCACGAAGCTCAATGAAACAGAGTTTGAGTCTAATTTACAAAAAAAAAAAGACTTAGGATTCTTTTTGAGTTTGTGGTGTACCAGCCTGAGCCTGAGTACATCTGGTACGACTTGCCAAGTACAACTCAGAGATTCGCAGCCTGGTAATCAATGATACTGATACACGACTTGCTGTCCAGACATTTTCGTTTCGTACGTCTTTCTCTACCAAGTAGAGTCAATGGTACCAACCATATATATTGAACTCATCAGGCAAGATGTCTGTCATCATCATGACTCTTCCGAGGACACTTCGCAGTTCCCAACTTCCGCCTCGCAATTCGTCAGTCTCTGCAGAACGAATAACATTTACCCAGGTGTTGGAATCACCAAGCTTGAAGCGGGACGTTTGGGAGTCAGGACACTCTGAGAATCGTCCGCAACCTGAGGTCTGAGCACTGGTACTGCAAGAACGTGCGCGCGAGCGATGCAATCCGTATTCACCAAAACGGATTAAAATAACAAATGGGGTATATACTAACTATGCAGGCTGATATCAACAGAGAAAATGTGAGCAATCCAATAAGCACGATTTGATCCAAAGTGTCCCTACGCATCTCCTTCAGCGTCGGATCCACTATCACTCGTCTCCGCTTCCACAGCATCCTCACTGTCAATGGCCTTGATAGGGATAGGTGGTTGACCCGGTAAACGCTGCAAAAGAGAGCGTCAAACGACTAGCGTAGTTGAGCGGACGGCGGGCCGACTTACCACAAATGCGTATTTACACACCAAGAATCCACCCTTGTTGAGCCCCTTTTCTTGCCAGTACTGTGCCCGTGTGTCACTCGACTTATGTTGAAGTATCATTTTCGGATGAGTACTTACCTTCTTTACGACGTACAAGCCGTCATAGCGATATCTGTGGCGAGCGTGGATTGGACATTGTGAGTGCGAAAGAGTGCTTGTGCTTACCCTTCGCTTGGCCCATACTCGGTCCGTAGCTTGTATCCTCGGACGACACGGACAGACTTCCCTGTCTCCACGGAGCGCTTCCAAAGAATATATATATATTAAGCCTGAGACAGGAAAGGATAAGACAAACATACCTTGAGTGCTTTATTATGATTGCGTTCAAACGATTGGTCAAAGCTTTGTTCGGCGGTCCGAAGCTGTAAATGGTCAGATTTCGTAGTAGTAGAGTCGAGTTAATCCACTCACGTTTTTCGGTGCTGCTTTCGTCCCTCTAAGGTCCCTACCACCTGAAATAGCGGAGCATCAGCTGTTTTCACAAAGATTTCTTGAGATAAAATCCCAACTTTCCTGCGCCTGTATATGTGCTTATAGAGCAAACATCAATGTCCTAAATGATGCACGATAGGGTATAGGCATTAGACTTACAATGCATATCCACCGTCAACGTCATCATCGTAGCCCCCCGAGAGCGCAACAGAATAGGCGCCGTCCGGGCCTGGAGCAATGCCTGCCACCCATGGGCTGGGATTTTTTTAATATGAAAATCGGAAAAATATAACTAGAGTCACTGAAACTCACGCATGAATAGTATCCTTTGAGCATTCCTCCCTAAATTGCCCAAGTCGTCAGCGAATTTAAATTGAACTCGAGGAAGAAATCACACCTGGACGCCCACCACGAGCCAACTTGAATTCCAGGGATCGACCCATAGGTTTTTCTACAAGCCCAACCAGTGGCTCAACGTCCATGCCGGTTGACAAAAGAACGTCTGCGCTTACGGATTATGTCGCCTCTCGTGTTTCACCGGTTGAGGGCCATCTTCGACGAGCGCTTTCACAGAGATGGGTTGTGGCACGCCACGAGACAGTTCGACGCGTGTCATCGCGTCCACAGGTTTGCCTGCAATGCGTGAGCTTCGTCTTCGACTCTCCATCGACTGTCCAGGTTGGGGTACCGCGTTCTCATCGTTCACGACGCGCATGCGCGTCTTCGCGTATGGCTTCTCGTCCGTCTCCGTATCCGAGTTTTCGACCGCTTTTCTTTTGATACCAACAGTGGAGGAGAATTTGGGTTTCTTCTGATTTTTGTGGCGCGTCTCCTTGGGTTCAGTCTCGGGCCTCAGTTTCTCCATGTCGAATGACATAAGGAGACGGCGGTTGCGCGCTATGTTGGCTTCACGTTCTGCGGCATAGCTGAGGGGGGACATACTGTACTTCACCAACGAGAGTCTAGGAGGTTCAAGTCAGTAAGTTCAAAATTTTCCACGCCAATGACTCGGATGCGGGGCAAATGCGGGGTCGTACGTCCGAGTCGCCGACTCGTCGGTTGCGCAACTCGAAGACGTTTAGTCGGCTTCAAGTTCTTCTTTGACGTGGCCAAGTTGTGCTCTTGGGGCGAGAGTAGTGGCCAGCTGCACTCACTCAGGCTGTACCGTGACGTAACCGCAGTGAGGCCAATTCATGTACGATCGATACTTATGATTGCTCGAATATGTACAATTGCCTAGCAATGCAACAATAATCTGTTTCATGATCCACGCATTTGCTCGAGCACCCAGCACCGAGTTATCAGATAAACCTGGGTATAGTTGTCACTCTCAAGTTCGCCAAGAAAAAGTACGGTAGCGGTGCCTGACCATTTTGTGGGTGGAGAGGATGTATAAGTGAGATAGCATGCTCGGGATGTGAGATATCAAAAACCGCAACGATGTAAATTCGTGATAGTCGTGAGCGGGACGACAAAAGTCCCAAAGATGTCCATGAGGATTTATACACGGATCCGTGTGATCAGGCTGCGGAAGGGGCACTGCACGTCATCAATGCGAAGCACCCGATGGAGCGGCTGGCTGCGACACAGCACCCTTTTCTTCCAAACAGGGTTCATCGTCTTCGTCGGATAGTTCGGCCCACCATCGGCCAGCTTGGAGAATCAGGACACCGGTGAGCGCTACGCTGCAAACGAGGTGATTTGAGGCGAGGTCTAGCGTCGGTGAGCGGAGCACACGTGGAAACGCGTCATTTGCTGTGTGTGTTGGGATAGATGTGAATTTTTCACATAGGTCTAGGAGATGGGAATGTCATGTGTTGGAATGGAGTGGACACGAGCAGGGACGCACTTGGAAGGACGGAGTACATGTACATGATGACGGTCGTTCCGTAGAGGACTGAGATGCTGTTAGGCGAGTTTCTGAGTGCTTGGAGTATAAGACGTACATATGCTTCCCCCGTCGAACATGAGGTTTCCTGCCTCACCATCTCGGAGGCTCCAAAAGATGGTTGCACCACCAAGAGCAACAATGGCGGAGATGACGTAGAGGACTTGTACGGGCGCTTTGGTCAGTATCGAGTAATACAATGCGGCAGTCCATAGATGTTGATCGGTGACGGGTGACTTCCACAACGTCAACGAGTCCGCAATCCAATGGGTAAATAGCGAACCTGTAAAATGGACGAAATGAGACTCGAGAAGGAATAAGAAACGGTGAAGATTACTACCAAGGAGGAACGAAGTGATGCATACGACGATGCTGGCTCGTACGGCCATGTTTGTTGTCGAACAAGTTCAGTGTAAATCAAAATCACAAGACAACTCTCCGGCAGTTTCCGACAGTCCGTATGCTCAGATCACGACTCACATGCCGGCGCTTTCTTTCTGACGTCGCACGGCCTTGGTTCGTAGAGCCAGAGCAAGTCAGCATTCGACAACTCCCCCCTCACCTCCTCCCGAAATCCCAAGTCCTTCCTCCAGACCTTCCTGCCCCAGTAAAAGAGCTATATCATGCGCTCAGCCAATCACCCTTTCTCGAGCCATCGACGCTCCAAGTGAATGAGCCGCTCCCCATTCCCCCTGGACCGCCATTACCAAAGACAATGCCTAAAGGCCGGCGGGGTCGCGGCAGAACCTACTCTGGAGAGGGCATAGTAACAGACGATAATGTCGGTATTTGGAATTGGGCCTTGGTCGCGCAGGTATGGTTGCCTTGAAGTACTCCCTACTGGCATTCAACTATGGGCAAGGTCAAACCAGGCACTGAAAACCGCGGTTCCATCGAGGCCGTCGTCAGACTAGTGCGAAAAACGGCACGTCCAATTTTGCCTGCCTCTCTTGTACACGTTTTCTCATCCGCACTAGCTGTTGAAAACGCACCCGCCTGTGCCTCTTCCCCCAAATTCAAAACGGCGGGGACACCACGGTTGGGCAATGGTCGATGCAGGAAACTTTGTCGTCCACATACTCAGTCAAGAAGCGCGCCAAAAGTATTTCCTAAATCAGTCTCAGTGGTAGCTTTTCTCCTTTCAACATTACGCGACAAAATCCGGGCCATTCCATTCGCGTGTTGAAACAAGCGGTACAATTTCATTCTCCAGTTATACCTGGGTATTAGTAAACGATGTCAAAGGATACTCGGAACTTTTCGCACATATCCAATACAGTGTCGTCGGGTCTTTTTCTTGTCGCACACCCATCTAACGCTTCGCTTCGCTTTCCGAAGACTGACTCACTTGCGAATATTATATCTAATCTATTAGGAATGTCTGCACCAAATAGTACGAATATTGATCACTCCTGCACAATATCCTCTTTTCGTGGTCTCGATTCCTTTATTTCTTTCCCTTGACCAATCAATGTCCTTGCTTCATCGTCCACCTCTATACCTGAATGATAATAAAGAAGAAAGGTCACGTTGAACACACTGACCACATCAGAGAACCAACGAGCGGGTACTCACCAAGACCTTCCTCACGCACTAATCCCAACACGTGCTCAATCTCAACAAAGCCGTCCTTGTCCACATCCAATTTTTGAATGACAGCTTGCCCAACCTCATCATCAGGCTTGTGCTTGATCACGGCAAGCGCTTTCTCCAAGTCTTGAACCGTGATACGACCCTGTGCATCGGCAGAGATCATCTGGAGTGAACTGCCCACGCGTGAATCATATTCCTGGAGTTGACTGTCGATCTTGGTAAGCATAGTCCGAATACGTTTGGTCAGCGCGCCGGAAGGAGATTTGGGGTCCTATGACACGGGGTGGAATGTCTGGTCATACCTACGCGAGACAATGTGGGGCTTACCTCCTCCGCTTGGAGGTTCTCTTCCATGAGCGCGCGAAGTTCATCGCGTTCTTTGAGGACACTCGATCTGGCCGACATGACTGACAATGCTTCCGCAAGCTCTTTGAGCTGTTCCGTTGTCATACGAGCATTCTCCTCCTCAAGAACGGGATGCAACTTTGACAAGGTTATCAGTCCGCCGAGCCTCTCATGCGTGAGCACCAATGGCTAGACTTACCTCGCTGTCAGGCAAAAGCGATTGAGCAAGTTGCGATTCCAGTTCGTCCGCCTCGCGTTTCGCACGTCGGGCGTCCTCCTCCTTTTGCTCTTGCTCCTGCTCGTCTTCGATGAGCTCTTGTTGTTGTTGCAATACATCGAGTTTCTGCTTGTAGCTGGCGTTGTCCGAGTCGACCTCGAGCTCAGCTTCGTTCAGCTATGATGACATATCCCTTTGGTAAGTCACGCTCCACAGGAAAGAACAAGACGAACCAGGTTATCGGGCAGACCGCACATGACGTTCTCCAAGCCCTGGATGACGGCTGTCTTGCCATCCACGTCGTCGCCCGGCTTCTTGTCAAAGTGGAATGCTCGTCCAAGGATGAGAAGTACTCCAGAAACACGATTATGGAGGTGGAGCTGGATCCACGTCGAGAGTTCATCCCGTAATCTCGCGGGGGAGACACCGGTGGTGCGGATTCCCCTGGACTGGCAGGCTGCCTGGAGTTCCGAAGTGGAAAGTTCATCCACGCCCTCGGCATAAATCGCCTGATCGTCCCTCCTGAGATTCATGAGACGAGAGCGAATAGCACCCCTGAGGAAGTTATCCGTTCCAAAGGCGTTGATACCCATATATCTACACATCGAGACGAGTTGTGGTCGCGAGAGGTTATCAAGGGTGAGATCGTCATCAAAGAGTTTGGCAACGTTTACGATGTCGCTTGCAGAGGGAGACTCGCCGGTTGAACGGACTTTTCGGAAGAACTCATTGAAGGTGTCTGTGCCAAGGATGTGTGAATTCGCCTTGAGACCCGATTCCCGCAAGGTTTCCTGAAGAAATTTGGCCATTTCGAGCCTTACCCTGAGGAGTTTACGCTGTTTCTCTTCCTGAATGTGACTGTCAATCGATCAAGACAGTGCAAGAGAATGGATATACTGACGACAGCAAACTTGTCTTCAAAGGTCGAGGGGAGCATGTTGGGGAACAACTTGAGTGCGACAGGGAGGAGGAACTCCATGAAGGGTATGATGATGAAGGCAGCAAACGGGACGAGCTTGAGTAAATCCTGAGTGGTCCTTCTGAGCTAGAACAAGTGAGAGTGGTCAGACGAGCACCGGTGGGAGGTGAGTGACCACACCTGTCGGCGCTCTCGGCGTGTCAAGCTCTCCCCATGGAGGATCTTCCATTGCAGTCTAGCGGAAATGCGGACCTCGGAGACGAGAAGCTTTGATCCATGCCAGTAATGCTGGGCCTCATGCTTCACTTTCTTCCACGCGCGTGTGAGCAGGGGCGCGTCTTCCTTTGGTGCGGGTGGAGTGGGCTTGGGGTCTTGCGACGGACTTTGCGCAGCGTTCGTTGACTCATACCTTGGCAGAGGAAAGCGTGTAGGGGAGTGACGAGCGAGCAGAAAAGCAGGGGAGGAAGAGCGGGAGAGGATATGGTGGGAGAAGACACGGATGCGAGGATTAGCTGCACGAAACGCAGAGTGTGAGCGGGGAAGCCACAGAGACATGGCCAGTGACGCTGCGGACGAGCACCATACAAATGTCTGATGAATTCAACCCGGCATCGACAAATTTACGCGCCGAGTACCTGTTTGGTCGTGTTTGTAGAAGGATCGATGACCTCTCCACCGAGCAGAGAATACAAGAAAGCACACAGACTACACTCCAAGTCCACGAAAAATAGACCTGCAGCAGACCACGAATGGTCCACGTTCAGAGCAGCAGAAAAGAAATACAAGGCTAGATTTCCCCCACCAGATCTGTCTGTTCTACTAGACCTCGCAAACGGGAACCCCCGGCTCTATCAGCCTATTCGGATCTCTGCAAAGGGATCAGACGTCTTCATCTTACCCGATGTGCCAGGTGATGTTCGCGATGACCGGCACTTCAGTATCCTAACATGCCCGACCCCTAGGACTAGTCCTCTTGCCCGCATTCATCTCTCCGCAAGATCAACGTCGTTTCGTCAGATGGTCACTTCGCGACCATGCCCGCCATCCAAACGAGACGAATCTCGACGCACACTATGTCATCCCACAAGAGGGCATCTGGAACGCCCACCTCCAATCTCGCACCGCAAACTCTGAATCCCCGCTGATTCGAACGAAAGCATCACGCGATAGCCGACCCCTCCATCGATCCCCGTCTTCAGGCCCCCGTCAGCCCATCGCTAATGATCCCGCCTCTGTCGACAATTTTCACTCCCTCCAATCACTACCTAAGCCTCCCCCAGAACCATCAACGACAGTGACAGACTGCCCCCCCTCTGATCTCGTACCAAAATTACGATGGTCAAACATCGGTTGGTCATATCACTGGGGGAGCAAGCAATACGATTTCTCGAAAGGCAAGGGTGAAATAGATCCCTTCCTTCGTGATCTCTGCAAGCGCATAGTCGGCACCGTGCCCTGGGAAAATGTCTTTTCCGAGGATGACCTCCACGAATGGGAAAATGACGACTGGCGGACATGGAAAGACACCTATGGTTTGCACCGCAATCGCTCACGCAATCGGGACTTACCGTCTTCTAGAACCTGATGCTGGTATCGTCAACTTTTATCAGACAAAGGCAAGTCCGTTCATATCGTTGTATGTGTTTGATCAACGCACGTGGCCTCGCAGGATACGCTAATGGCCCACGTCGACCGCTCGGAAGTCTGTGCAACTTCCCCGCTCGTATCAGTATCGTAAGTTGCGATCTACCTATCCTATCATCTTCCTACCACGTTTGCATGCCTCAACAGGCTAGGGAACGCTGCCGTATTCCTTATCGGTGGTCTCACTCGGGACATCGAGCCGATCCCAATCCTTCTTCGATCCGGCGATGTGTTGATCATGTCCGGTCCAGCTTGCAGGCGCGCCTACCACGGTTAGTCGTTCCATTGTCATTACCCAAAGCCAACTAATTCAACCTCAAAGGGGTCCCAAGGATACTCGAAACCACACTCCCTGAACACTTTTCGCAATCTCCTGAGGACGGCGAAGCCACGGATTGGGAGCCCTACAGAGACTACATGCATAGCGCCCGTATCAATATCAACGTTCGGCAAGTCTTCCCAAAGGGATTTGACCCACACTCGTGATGGCGCTGATCGTCTGAGGATCTGGACAAGTTGGACACGAGGAAGGCAGCAGCGACTTGCGACTTTACCTAGTTTGTAGATCTTGCTCAGAGTCCTGTCAATCGATCCGTTGACCGAGCGGGGTTCGAGCGAGATATGTCCGAAGAGTGCACTGCACCTCTTTTGGGTTCCGTATCGCGCTTGCATGCAACGATTTGGATGCTCGTGGCAGCTCAAGCTTCAAGAACCAAGTGACGGACCAACGACACCCCGCCATAAGAGATGGGAGAACCTTAGTGGGAAAAGCACGCAGTACGTTGTTCCTTGAGCGTCATTCCGACATCACTCAAATTTCATCGATACAATATTTGTTTGAAACTTACTTCCGCATGCAAAAATGGTATACATAACAGGACCTAGTACTTCAGGCAATGGCACTTGGCATCATCGGACCTTGAAAGTTCATCCACATGAGCGGCAGGCAATTAGAGCTCTTCTTCATATCTAGCTCCAGTTGTATCACGCAGCTCTCCCAAACCACCGCCGTCGGCAGATGCAGGCCGCCAATCACTGACGCGCTCGACGTCTTCTGTGGCAGCCTGATGTTCTGTGTGGTGCGTGTAATTGTCCCAATCCGACAGATAAGTGTCATCGTCTGGATCTAGGCACCCGACATCCTCGTCACTGCTACCGCCGTCAACATCTCGACCGAGGACACGGGTTAAGACGTGCAGATTGATCCGCTTGGCACCTCGTTTTATTTCGGTGGCGAGCGGTTGGCGGTGGCAGACAGCGGCTTCTTCCTTTGATATCTCTTCCCCCCAATTTAGCTGGAACAGCGGCCGAAGCGCCTCCCGTTCTTGTTCATTCCTTAGCAGCCCTTCCAGCTCGCCAACAGCAAAAAGCTCTTCATCGAAAACGAACTCTTCCGTGCTTCCTCCGCGAGATGCTGCGAGCAGCTGGAGGCGAGTGGGAGGTGTCCGCGTAAGTTCATCAAGAGGACAGGTCAGTATGTGAGTCAGCAAGGACATTTCGCCATTGGACGTTGTTGCATCACTATAGCGAGATGATAATGGGTCGAGCAAAAGTCGACGGGCCGCCTGCATCGCATTACCTTTCTTCTCGATCTTGCGCCGTTTCCCGGGCGGCGGCGCGATGGCGGACAGATCAATGCTCCTGCTCGATGATGCGACTGCTACCATGTTCACACTATCATAATTTCCTTTGTCTTCCTCATCGTTGTTCGCGAAGCCGACTGGGCCAGGCTCCAAGTCTACATTTACTTTTTGTTGGTTCTGCGTGCGACTCCGCCATATCTCTTCGTGGAACTGAACGACGTCTTTGATTCCCTTGGCGACGATGGCTCGTTTTGGGACCTTTGAGCGCGCAACGGCGCCACGCCCTTTACCCTTGTAAACGAATTGATCCAACCAGGGAACATGTCGAATCCATTCTTCAATTAGATCGTAGATAATTTTGTACCGGGAAGAAACGACGCCAGAAGAGAGCGCGAAGCGGGTACCGAGTGTGCGAGTGAGCTCGCCGAGATGTGGGAGCGGTGCGCGTGCTTCGGCTTCCAGGCCAAGGATAAGTAGCGCACAAGCGGTCGGAGGTGTGGGAAGGTTGGTAAGGGTTAGAGGTGGCGAATGATGCGAGATGATCTGAGACAACGAGGTTGCTGTACAAACGGCTGCCTGTAGTGACAAGGGTGAGAGGATGGAGACGAGAGCTTTGGGGAGTTGAGGGGGAGGAGACAACGTCTCGGGGTGGAGGGTTGAGTGGAGATGGGCGTGGAGGATGGGAAGGTGCACTGCGGGATCTGTGGAAGCGAGAGAGAGATCAAGAAGGGAAACCACGGACTGAAAGGTGCGCGCGAGAGAAACTGTGGAGTCGTCTAGGAGGAAGGCGATGTCACGGAGAGAATCTGATTTGTGTGCCTCGCGGAGGGTGATGGCGATCGAAGCGCCGGCAGTGAGTCTCGCTTTGCGTCCCCACCTGTAATGGCCCTTTGTCATGGCTTGTGTGAATATGGCTTCCGCGCGTGGGGAGAGACCGGGGTTGTTTAGCCTTGAGAGCACGGAGCTGATGAACGTACTCATGGCGATCTGATGGCGGTATGAGCAAAAAAAAAAAATTGACCGAGAGATGGATGTTGGCCCACCATGTTCCTTCTGTCACGGTCCTGCTTTGTCTGGGCCAGATGCCAGCCCTTGCTGGTGCGCGGTGCGACATACGAGATGGTCGACAGGTAGCCATTGGGGTCTGCGAGGATGACCTGGGCAGGGTCTGCCAGAGTACCGCAGTCGGTGCAGACCACGGAGCCAACATCATCGTGCACGAGCTGGGCGGCGCCGCATTCACGACAGGGCATTCCTGAGAGGCGTGTCCGGGGTCAAGTTGTCAATCACACGAGTGGAACAACACGTGCTTCGGAAGACCCCGAAAACTCTGTTCGCGAGATCGACTGATGGATATCGCAGTGAATTCTGGTTCGCACAAGACCCTCTTTAATGCCAATTTTTTCCCTGCAGCGCCTCCAGGTAAAATTGTTGTTATTCCACCCTGAAATTGCCTTTCGCAGGTCATTTCATAACCCGATGTGTTCAGGGTCTTTATCCTTGTGCTATTCCCAGATCGGTCCATTCCTCCACCCCAAAGCCGTTCTCCAGTCATCGCACGCCCTGAAACGATATCATCGCAATCTGCCATCACTCACTTAAATAGCCACCCTCCCCCTCTCCTCTTCACTCCTGTGCCACCATGTCCACCCACGCAAGCGTCAACCAAGACTTTGAATCAAAGGGCTCTGCCCACGCCCGGCGCAGGCTCTCCAGCGTCACCCCCGGGGACAAGCCCACCTTCCACTCCAGCCTCACCGTAAGCCGTCACCGTCTCACCGCGATGTCATCTTAATTTATGTATCCAGCCGATGTGGGCTGGTGTCGCCGGCGCCATCCTTACCGGCGGTAAATCCTTTGAGATCGCCATCTCCGTTCACGACTCCGTCTATAGCACTGATTTCACCTCTGCCGTCGTCCCTTACAACTCGGCCACCCCTGCAAAAAATGCCGCCGCAATCGAGACATATCTTCTCGATACGTTCAAAAAGTTCTCCCAGGAACACCTTTGCAAGTTCCTTGGTGCTGGTATTACCCTCAGTCTCCTCAAAGAGGTACCCCCCGTTCTCATTTCTTCATTCCTGCATCGCACGCTCATCATTTCCATCAGTCCCCTAACCTTTGCACTCGGCTGTGGCTCGAGCTGGACATTGTTCCCATCGTCTTCAATATCAAGCCTTTCCACACCGATTCTCTTACTAGCCCCAACATCAAGCACCGTATCTCTTCCACCACCGGTTCATATGTTCACTCTGGAGCAGAGACCCCCACTGTCTATGTCAACGCTTCCCCTCTCCTAGATCAGAACAGCCTCCAAGCAGGTATCAATACCAGGCTTCCTATTCCGCGCACCCTCGACGAGCAAGCCGACTCTGCTGCTCGTAAATGTCTCATGTACTATGGTCCCAACAACAACCCCCGTCTGAGCATCGGTCCCCGCAACCAAGTCACCGTCGACCAGGCTGGCAAGATCCATCTGATCGATGACCTCGAAGTGTATCGCAAGTCTGTCGGACAAGGTACTTGGAACGCCGTGACAAAACTCGCCGATGAATTGCGCGAGAAAAAGATCAAGATCGGTTTCTTCTCGTCTACCCCTCAGGGAGGTGAGCGATCTATTTTTAATCCCGCGTCAGCTTCTGATCGGGAGCGCCTTTTGATGACGTGATTAGGTGGAGTCGCCCTTGTAAGTTCCCCCCCACGAAAGGAAGCATGCTCACCCACGGCCGTCTATAGATGCGCCATGCTTTGATCAGGTTCTTGACGGCATTGGATGTCGACGTCGCATGGTGCGCGGTTCTCTATCTCCGGTTTTCATTCTGTGCCGCTTGGATGTCGAACTAACCCAAATTCCCCCCGATGGCATGGTATTAGGTATGTTCCGAACCCGTCGCCAAGCGTTTTCCGTACGACAAAGAACAACCACAACATTCTGCAAGGTGTAGCAGCTCCTGACCTCCGCCTTACCGACGAAGCCAAGGCTCAGTTCGACGCCTGGATCTTGAAGAACGGTCTCAGATGGACTGCTGACGGCGGACCACTTTCCCCTGGTGGTGTCGATGTCGCCTTCATCGGTAAATTCCTCTCATCCCCCCTCCCCACTGCCCCTTTTCACAACAGCTGTAGATGACCCACAGATGCCTGGTCTCATTCCCCTCATTAAAAAAGTCAGACCCGAGCTGCCCATTGTCTACCGCTCGCACATCGAGATCCGCAGTGATCTGGTTCAACAGAAAGGCTCCCCACAGGAAGGAGTCTGGCAATACCTGTGGCAGAACATCAAGCTCGCCGACTTGTTCATCAGTCACCCCGTCAACAAGTTTGTTCCCAGCGACGTACCCACCGCGAAGCTGGCCCTTCTCGGTGCCGCCACCGATTGGTAAGTAGCCAGACCCTGATCGCGACGATCGCCCTCGTTGATTCGCTCGCTCGCTGCATAGGCTCGATGGATTGAACAAGCACCTCAGTCCATGGGACTCGCAGTACTACATGGGCGAGTTCCGCAGCCTGTGTCTCAAAGACAAGGTGAACGAGTTGAAGTGGCCTCTCCGCAATTACATCGTCCAGGTCGCTCGGTTCGATCCTTCCAAGGGTATCCCCAACGTCATTGACTCCTACTCTCGCCTTCGCAAGCTCTTGAAGGAGGCTGGCAAATCCGACCAAGAGACACCTCAGCTCTTGATCTGTGGTCACGGCGCCGTCGATGACCCAGATGCAAGTATCATTTACGACCAGGTCATGAACCTGGTTGTTTCCGATGACTACAAACAGTACTCGAAGGATATCGTTGTTATGAGGCTCCCACCGAGCGACCAGCGTACGTCTTCTCTGGCCTTCGTCGTTGTCGACTTTGCTGATCAAATGTGATGGCAGTCCTAGACGCACTCATGGCGAACGCCAAGATTGCTCTCCAACTTTCGTTGCGCGAAGGTTTCGAGGTCAAAGTATCCGAGGCACTTCACGCCGGCATACCCGTCGTTGCTTCTCGTACTGGAGGTATACCCCTCCAAATCGAACATGGCAAATCTGGATACCTGACTGAAGTGGGCGATAACGACGCCGTTGCAAAATACCTCTTTAATCTTTACACGGATGAAGCACTCTACGACAAGGTTAGCAAGTACGCGGCGACGCACGTTTCTGACGAGGTTAGCACTGTTGGGAACGCTGCGGCATGGTTGTACCTTGCTGTCATGTACAGCCGTGGAATCAAGATTCAGCCTCAGGGAGCGTGGCTGAACGATTTGCTCAGGGAGGAAACTGGGGAACCGTACCTCCCGGGTGAACCCAGGTTGCCTCGCAGTGCATTGCAGTTGCAAGGGTAAACAGACTTTTGGCAGCAAGGGAAACGTCGCTGTTTGTATAATACGTTGTTGCGTTATCTTTTCTTGTTGTTGCAGTCACTTGGATAGAAAATCATTTTGTACAAGTCTACCATTAGTACCTGATCTTCAATTGCAGTGGTGCCAGTCCCGCAACTGCCAAGTTGAACTCAAACGCAAACGAGTATCACCATCCGATGACTGATTCTGATCCGAGGCCAGGGATTCCTCCCAGCACTACAAGCCTTTTATGTGTCGTAGGTTATCTGTTGTCGTGTATTAGTATTGAATGATTCCCTGTAACTGTTGCTTTCTCGTACTGTATCCCAGCGAGCTCGCTGACGAGATTTGATGATGCCAGTGACAGTCCAGCTGGGCTGTAATACGGGGTGGCCGTGCGCGATCCGAGCCAAGCCCGCCGTGAAATTTGGCTCTTTGTCTCCTCACACCGTACACTCACCCTCAAAAGATTTATTACTAGGCAAACCCACGACAATCCTCAGACCCTCGTCAGCACCCATGATGGAAGTCGATATGCAAACCCCACCCCCGACTTTTCGTTCGGTGGCATTCGCCATCAAACGACCGCGTTCGCCTGGGTCGCCTACTCAAGAACGACAAACCGTGCGTGTTTTTGACGTTTGGGTGGCGGGGTTGCTTATTGCGTCGGACGTTATCTTGTAGAAGCGTCCTTCGCTTGCCACCATCTGTGCAGAAGGACAGTGTGGTCGCCGCCCGTCCACAGCACCTGACGGGGTGGCGGATGGCCGGACGACAAACCAAGATGATTGGGTCAGACAGGCCAGGGAGCTTTCGATTGCGAGCCCACTGTCGGTCACGGTTGGTTTCCCGACTATAGTGGACGCCAGTCCCACCGCGGCTCAGAGCCGGGTTGACGAGCACATGGTGGGTCCTCTCCGCATGGATGATATTCACAAACAATGCTCAAGAGAGGCTTGGTAACAGGCCATTGATTACGAGGAATCCCAAATGCTTCGTGTACATGTACATCCGGGCAGCTCACGACCGTGGACGACAAGGAGTCATCTTCCTTTGATACATATCTCAACGACATCGGTACCGACACCCGCGGCTATAACGAATGGACTCCATATACAGTCGCCTGCACCGTTTAGCGTGCTCACCGAGCCACCTTCATCCTCGACCGAGTCGACATCCTCGACGTCGCCCGTATCCATGGCGCAGACAAACACGGGTACACCCCGTCCTCCGGATATCTTCCTCTTTCCGGCGACCCCATCGGATACGCCGTCGCACCAGCACCAGCTTACGACCGGTTACGGACAGCAGGTTGGGGACAGTGAACCTGGACCGCATGGTCTTTCTCAGTCTCCACTGACACGGGTGCAGGATCGGACAGATGGGTCGCCGCGACCATTAAGGGCGCCTGACATACCAACGTCTTCGGGTAGAAGGCATCGCGTGATGATGGGACCGCGTGCTGACTGCATAAAGTGTCGAACCGGGGTCAAGGGACATTGGATGCATTTTGATTGAAGGGTCAGACCAGTTGATTGTTAGTTGCATGTACACTCCGCCAACATTTTTATAATAGTAATTGTTGTTTGTTGATCCAAGGCTCTTATGAGCCATAACTTGAACAAACCGAAAAATACGTGAGGTGGTTATCGAGCAAGATGTCCACGACGCTGCCCTTGTTCTGGAAGTTATCCTCGGCTTCGAAAAAAGATCGCGTCGACGCGTCCGTCAAGCTCATAAGCGCTCTCGAACAGTTTCAGGCGCGCCATGTCCCGCAGTACAAGTCGGACGGGTCTGACAATGAAGGGGGAGACGGCTTGGACGCGCTAAACTCGCAGGACGTTTCGTATTCGATACGACGGCTGGTTCGCGGTCTTGCAAGCCCCCGAGAGAGCAGCAGACTTGGGTTCAGCGTAGCCCTCACCGAGGTGCGTCGTTCGACCACAGAGTATACCGAACAACTCATCTCTCCTTGCAGCTGCTCTCCCGCATAGACACCGTCACCTGTGCGCAAGTAATAGCCCTCATTGTCGATTCTACGAAAAGACAGGGATCTATGAATGGTCAGGAAGAGAGAGATATCTTGTTCGCACGATTGTTTGGAATCATGGCGGTGGTGCAGTCTGGGTTGCTCGTGCGCCAAACACCGTTTCCCAGCACGTCGCCGTCGTCTTCGCATGCGCCCGCCTCGAGCTTGGAAACATACACGTCTGTGTTGACGTACCTACTGGAAATCGGAGAGGCAAAGTCTTGGTTGAGGGAGAGCGCTTGGTGGACGATCGGGTTGGCTATCGACGCAGTTCAATCTTCCTCAGTCCCGTGGAAGGTTGGGGCACTTGACTCGACGATCGAGGTCATTTATTCAAAAGATGGAGACAACTTCTGGACGTCGGATAAAGTGGCAATCACCCTGAAGCTGCAGCCTCTGACCCCGAACCATAACTGGGACGAAGCTCTCGCCCCGATATTCAAAGGTCGGGACATTTTTGCGTCCAATAATGTCTTATCTCTTGGTAAGATTTTAAAGGTTAGTTCGTGATGTTTGTGGTCACGGAGGGTTACTCATGATGTGTGATTGCTTGCATGTAGGAATCCGCTGTGGATGATGAGGAAACCTCGAACCCGAGCACTGGATCGTGGAAGGCCCAACTTCACGTTGCCTGGGACGTCATATTCGACCGACTACTTCCTCCGATCGGCTCAG
The DNA here is from genome assembly GCA_003316335.1 of Hemileccinum impolitum. NCBI lineage: Eukaryota > Fungi > Basidiomycota > Agaricomycetes > Boletales > Boletaceae > Hemileccinum > Hemileccinum impolitum. Next base: position 124,306 of record QFEQ01000146.1, on the reverse strand, counting down.
AACTCGCCCCACAGGGCTCTTTCAGCGAATTCTTCCGGATAGTCGTAGATGGTAAGCGCGTATATCGTTCAGTCACCGTAGCGCCTCATTTGCGCGACAGAGACCTTGTTTTCTTCTTCCTCCTCACCTGAGAGAAAATACTGGGGGTTTCAAGTATTCAAAAAAGCTCTGGCGCGAGTCGGGGCTACCGAGCTTCCCATGCTCTTTACCAAAAATCTCATGCGATCTTGGATCAACCATCTCTCCAACAAGGATCGTTATCTACACAAAATCTCACTTGATGTGGTACGTTGCGTGTACCTCTCGCTTGTTTCCGGGGTTGTTAACATGTGCAGTAGGCAAGACATATCCAAGCGCTCGTTCAAACCTCTTCGTCGCTTGGATTTCCACTGATTCTCCAACTAACTGGTGTCAACGGAAGTGGGCAGTTTGACAAACTGACGCGGACGAAAACAATCGAGTCCATACTAGCGGTCATGGACAGCGCAGGTATCAAGAATTATATTCTTTCCTTACTTGAGCAAGTGAATTCGCCAAAAGATGTAGAAGAGTATGTATTCTCCTTCCATTCCGCGCATACAAGAAGCTGAGATGCAGAGCGACAGGGAGCCTTCTGTACTCACTCATCGGCGGACATGGATCGCAGATCAATTTGCAGCACTCCTTCGCAATGGTTCAATTCCAAAGGACGATGAATGCATACAAATCGTGCTTGATTTTTACATCGTAAACGGACTTTTCGTCATCCGCAAAAAGTCTGAGAGAAGTCCCATTCATGCAGTATGCTTGTCTCTACATGTTTCCCTGCCATATGGCTATATTGATGATGACGGATCAGTTACACGTATTTCCTTCACCACCACTCACGGAGGCTGTTCAACAACATTACCGGGAAAAACTTCTTAGCTGCCTCGCTATTCTCAATGCGCACCTTACTGCTGTGAAGCAGGGTCCGTTCACAGTTCCACCGCAATGTACGCATTTTATTGACGCACATGTTAGGTGAACGCACACGCAAGGAAATGAGCGTCGGATCTGATGGAGAGTTCTGGACATCCAAAACACTTGTCAGCATTGCTTTGTTAGACAAGGACGCTAAACACGTCAAGCCAATTATAAATATCGACGAAGACGCAAGGACTCTCCTCACCAGGACAGAGAAAGTAATTGGTCAACTGAGAAAAGTGTGGTCTGCTTCTTTTCTGTTTCTATGGAATCTGACTTTTTTTTGGCTTGCTAGACTTATGATGATGAGCGGGAGATCGCAAAAGGGTTTGAATTAATTCTCTCGTTGTTTCTGCTTCAATCTCGCTGTGGTGAGGCTGACAACCTCGAAACCCTCGAGGTCCGTATTGCTCCACTAACCATTCCTTGATTCCACAACGATAATCCCATATCCAGACCATCCTCGAAGCGGCTTCCCAAATGTTCTCGGGCGAAGAAACATCAAAGAAATCAAAGAAACCTAAGTCCCAGCCTACACAGCCTTCCGAGGGCGAGCCATCATCAATAGATATCCTCGTGGACGTGATTATTGGATTTTTAGAAAACGCAAACGCGTTTACACGGTCAGTTGCCAACGAGTCATTCTCGCGCGTCACGAGCGCTGTACAAGAGAGTACCATGGATCTGATTCTCAGTGTGAGTCATTTGACATTTCTCTTGTTCCCCAACGTATGACCATCGTGACGGGTATTCATCAGCAATTGGACCGGCGGGACCCAGGCGAGTTGGTTGAGGAAGACGAAGAGATGGGCAGTGCCGGTGATGACGACGATGGAAGCAGCGAAGAGGACGAAGAGGAGAGCTCAGGAGAAGTGGAACCTAATGAGAGCAACTCTGAGGAGGGAGACGAGGTTGCTAACCAAGTACGCAAAAAAATAGAGGACGCTCTGAAAGCGGACGGGGTAGATGTCGGCGAAGATGATTCGCAAGAGGACTCTGAGGAAGAACTCATGGACGACGACCAAATGATGGCGCTTGATGATACCCTTGCGAACATTTTCCGCACTAGGGTGAACGGCCGAAAGTCCAAAAAAGGTTTGCAGGCTCCTTTCTCGAACTGTTTTTGTTGATACTCAAGGTCATTCAAGGAATTGACGCCCAACGAGAAGCAACGTATTTCAAGAACAGAGTCCTTGATCTCGTAGACATCTTTGTCAAGCGGGAGCCTCAGAGCCCTCTCAATATTCGACTCGTCCTGCCACTGATCGAACTCGCGACCAAGAGCGGCATGGACGAACGCCAACTCTCCGATAAAGCGGGCGGTATCCTCAAAAGTCGGCTCGTGAAATCAAAGGACTTGCCCACGACCGCGCCACGAGACGAGGTCGAGACGGTGCTCCGAGAAGTACATCGGCGAGCACAGCGAATACATGTGTCCGACGCCTTAGCCCTGCTCAACCAAGCTAGCCTCTACTTGTGCAGGGTGCTAGTGTCTCAGAACGAGGAAGACGTAGTCGTCAAAGTGTATCAAGAATCTCTCGATGATTACATGTCGCGAAAAGCATCGCAGCTCACGTTTAGCTTCTTCCAAGATTGGGCACGTCGGTTCCCTACGCTAGGACGGAAAGCACGCGATAAAGTCTTGGCGTCGTCTTCCAAGGCAATCAATCTATACCGGAAATGCCAAGTGTTCCAACTGCTGTATGTCATACTGAACCAGCCAGACAAGGTGTGTGTGTATCGCCAAGGTATGAGGAACAATCGAAGGTTGCTCACCAACGACAGGGAGAAGATCCGACGGCAACCGTCACGTTCCAAAAGACGTTGCAGAAGACCATACTTGACATGATCACCCTTTCCATCGACGATGACCGAGGACTATCACCGACCCAAATAAGGGATCTTTTAAAGCTCATTCTTCTTTGCATCCGTCAGACCCGCAAGACCACGGAGTCCTTGACTGCACATGTTTGGGATCTTGCTGCGTGGAAGACCCTTCATGATCGATTGTCCTCGAGCAATCGTTTCAAATCGTCACCGTCGGTGCTCAAAATGTGCCGTCAGGTAGAGACCTCTCTTACACAATGCAAGCAGGCCGCTGGGGAAAAACGCAAGGCAGAGTTGGATGAGGCAACAGATACCGACCCATTCAAAAAGTCCAATCGAAAGAAACAAAAGAAAGGCAAATCATAGCGTGCATTTTGTTGCAAAGCCATTAACAGTGCTAATGCTTTATATGTCATTCCCATTCTTGAAGATAATGAAGTGTATCCATGATCAGGAGTTCAAGATATACTATCCAAACATGTTTACGATATATGTTGACTTCATCTGCCGTGCATAGTCCCCGACCTCGTATGGTCGGCTCGGAAGAATGCAGCCAGAAAGGATCCTGGATATGGTCAGTTAAAGCGACATAGGTGCGGTTCGCCATCTACGCCTGTGGAGACGATGCAATCCTTTCGCGGAGTACTTGAAGTGCAGTAAGATCACGTTTTGTGAGACATTGCTCGACGAGCTGAGCACATCGTCGTGCTCTGGAAGCCAACGCTCAAGCTGACACAAAGACGCCCAGTAGTGTTTGCGACTCACCTGTTCAGCCTGCTGCGGGACTCCATGGCAGTCCGACATGCTTCGGAGCGCTCTGTGGCTACGCTGAGGATGTTCTCTGGAATGCCCGCAAGGCGGGCACATTCCACTCCAAAGGACTCCTCAGCAAAGCCACTGGTCAGCCGATAGAGAAATGTTACGTCTCTTCTGCCATCAATACGGCTATCCGTCGTGTACCCCATGTGCAAGTTTTGCACGTCATCCGGGAACCGCCGTTCCAGGTCTACGGCGATCAGAGGATAGTGTGTGATGAACAGTGTCTTGCATTTGACGGTTTCCACCAGATGTTGAAGAACTGCATCGGCGATCGCCATCTATGACTATATAAACAACTCTCGGGGTCGCAAGCAAGAACCAAGGAACGCACCCCATCCGCGGTTGAAGTTCCCCTTCCAAGCTCGTCTAGAATCACAAGACTCTTCGAGGTCGCCGTCTTCAGAATTTCGTTCGTCTCTGTCATTTCAACCATAAATGTTGAGCGACCGCGTGCTAATTCGTCAGATGCTAATATGGGCATCAGCTAAAGTATTCAAGTAGGGGAACAGTTGCATACCGCCCATCCTAGTCATAATTCCGTCGCACATTCCAATCCTTGCAGCTCTCGCAGGAACGTACGATCCAATATGAGCCATAATAGCAATCAAGGCGACCATTCGAACCGCAGAACTTTTTCCTCCCATATTTGGACCCGTCATGATGACACTACGAGCAGACTCTCCACCCATTGATATCGAGTTGGGCACGAACGGGTCAGATCTCAGTGCTTCAACCATTGGATGGCGGCCATCTATGATGTCAAGAGAATCTTCGTCTGTGAGCTCGGGTCGTACGTAACCATCTTGCAACCCAATGTGGGCGAGGCTGAGAAGGCAATCCGCGACTGCAAGTTTGTTGATGGTATCTCGCAGTAGCGAATAATGGGATTGGGCAATCTCATCCAGAAAGGCACTATAAGCTTTGCTCGCCTCCGCGGTGAGCGACTCCTTATATCTCGCCCGTTCTTGGATCAATCTTTTCACCTCGGGAGTATGATATCGCCTGCAGTACTTTGTACTGGAAGAGAACGTGAGAAATAAATAATAGACATTGTCCAAAAGTATGGCCATTTACCTTGATATCAAATCCCAGCTTACTGGGTGATCTCTGTTTTCGGACTTCTTGAGCTCCACTAGGAACTAGGTAATATCAGAGGACCGTACAAATCGCGAGCACGCAACATACTTCAGTCCCCTGCCAACTGGTCCACTGGAGAGACGGCATTCTAAGAATTTTGCGGACTGGCTTTGAATTAATGCCCAAATCACATCAAGGGGGATATATCACACTTTGCTTTAGTTCCTCCGCTAGCTCAGTTTCAACAGTTTGAATCATCTAGACAACTTAGGAAGCGATGTATGAATGAATCAGGGAGGGCTCACCAGCGCATACTCTGTGATCTTGGGGAATCGTTCCGTATCTGTCCACAAAGACTCCTTCTTCCCTTCAGTAGCACCCTTGAGGGAGATTGCGTTTAGATACTCCTGAACTGGGGATTTAAGTTTCGGTAAGGACAGAACTATCTCGTTCAGTAACTCGGAGCGGAAGTCCCCCAAAGAAGCCCCGTCGAAGTCATCAAATGCCGTAGCGACTCTCTTCAGTGCGGGCAGTAAGATGGCGAGTTCTTGAGGGGAACACTGCAAGAGTATGTGAACCAGTTGATCAACAGCCCAGACAGTGCGGGAAATCAGACCTTCCCATACTGAATCCGACACAGCCCCTTGGCAAGATCCGGTAGCTTCTTCAAGGCCTGTCGAAGGGCGACCAATTTGTCAGAAGAGCTGGTAATTATTTCCTCGATAGCATCGATCCTATCGTGAAGCAGCCTGAAGGAACAGATGTCATCTCGATGCGGTGGATATGGATTAAGGTCTGACCGCTTGTTGGTGAGTGGTCGGCCGACCCAACTCTTCAGCAACCTTGCACCAAATTTAGTGGTCGTACGATCTAGTGCCCAAATCAGAGATCCTTTAGAAGTATGATCCGTCTGGTTTTGGTACACTTCCCTACAAGGCAGTCAGAAATGATCTCAGTAATTGTTAAAAGGCACGAACAAATTTGACAGTGTGTTGCCATTCAGAAGCATGTGTGTTCTATTCGCGAATTTCGTGAAAAACCTGGCGCCCAGGAACGCGTCTGCGATGTGAAAAGATGAGAGGTAGTTGATGGCATGCGCCAGGGCAACTACGACCTGTTGGGGGAGGCCCGTAACGACAGCAAGGATACCGTCTGGAATGTATTATAAAAGTCACTTACGACCTCTGCAAGCTATTGCTTACCCATTAAAAGATCCTCAGAATTGGCTCTGAGTTTGTCGGAATAAAATTTCGTCACAAAGTCAAACGCCACAGAGAATTCCATCACATTCTTGTAGCGCTCAATGCGGATTTTCTGCCCGTTCTGGATAGACCTTGGAGAATAAAATTAGCTTTTTAAGGGTGGGCAATAGAAATACTGACCCAGCAAAGTGGCGCAGGACCTTTTCAGTGAGTTTACTCAGACCCTGTTCAGGAAGTACTAGCTCGGCAGGTCGAGTGTGCACGAGTCGGGTCTATAAGTCTGTAAGCATAATAGATTCGTAAAAACGATGTTAGACTAACCTCAAGTTCCGAACGCATGATAGTGTCTAGCCAATCATGTGTGAACAGAAGGACTAAACGAACCCTGACTTACCGTCAAATTCATCCCAAACAACATCTCCTGTACTGGGTGTGATAGCAATCATGCTTATTGACACATGATCTCCGAAAGCACCATTCCTTGTGGGGAACTCCGTAAAGCAAAGGAGTGGCGGGGCCGCATGCTTGTCTGAATCATCAACAGATTCGAGTTCATCAACATACCTGTGGAGATCTGTCAACAATTAGAAAACGGGTGCTCTACATCCCTTACGTCGTCGCCGTGTACAAATGAGTCAGTCTTCTTTTGAAAAGCGTGTTCCTGGTTTCACTGGCTTTCTTAAGTGCAGCAGTCTCCATCTGCTCGACAATTCCGACTTTATATCCTTGCGAGAGAAGCCTGATCCTGCATAAGGGACATTGAAAATGTGGTGATGGAGGACTGACTTTTTGAGGTGTACGTCGCGACGGTGAACCGGGATTGAGGCGGTGAGCAGATTACGACGACTATATGCGACTATGCCAAGTTCCCGACTGGCGATCTGACGAAGAATAAACAAGGCTGCTAGTCCAATAGGTGACGTGTCATACCGATGCACTTTCTTCGTAGAAATAGTATTTATATCCCAATTCGATCATTAAAACCACCCCCGGATAATCCTTGATAAACTTCAATGACTAGAGTTGAACAACAGCATTGTTAAAGGCAACATATAAAGGGCCAACAAAGCTTACCTGCAACTCGGCTGGTGTATATGGCTGCCCGCCAGGCCCGAGCTCTTCCAACGCTCCCTTGCCCTTTGCTGAAGATCCAATGCGTGTTTTACGCTGCCTCTTGTTAGTCTTGTAAGAAAACTTGTCAGTGAGATTGTCGAACGCTTCGTCCCGTACATCAGACTCATCCTCGGAAGATTGAGCTCCCTGGGTTTGGTGATGTCGTCGACGCGCAAAGTGACTGTTTTCCGCGAGCAACACGCGTTTGAATTCTTCGTGACGCTTCTTCTTGTCAGTGTCCTCTCCCTGCGTGGTTGGTCTCTCAACGGAATGTTTTCGTGCGCTGTCAAAACGCCACTGGTCGGCAAGGGTGGTGTCGTTTGTGACCTTCAATTTCTTGATAGGTGGCTGTTCGTCGACTTGTGGGTCCTCGAGGGTCAAGTCGACCGTGGCGTTCGACTTCTGCTGCAAAGATTTCTGGGAGAAAAAGGAGGAGATCCGAGGTTGATTGTCTGCACCAGAAATCCCGGTGATGGCCTTGCGCTTCATCACAGTGACAGTCCGAAGTTGATGTGACTCTGACGTGACGTCACTTAAACGAGTCACGTGCACTCTGGTTTTTCGCGTTTTGCACCGTCACTGACGAACATGTCCCGTTGTTGGATTCGGCCCAACCTCGCTTTTCGAACCTCTCCTCGAGTTTGGACGCCCACGCCAATATTTTCCCTTCGAAACTATACCTCCACAGCACAAGGAAGCCCAGAAGTTTCAGAAACCAACCGTACGTTATGAGTTTACTTGGTAGCCTGTGCTCGAGTCCATTTGAAGGTGCCGAGAAAACACTGAAGCGTTTTTGGACGACCGTTGGCATTGAAACTAGGACGGATGGGATTGCCGTCACGTTGGACAAGCGTCCACTGAAGACGCCGTCTGGGCATACATTGCTGTTACCAGAAAACAAACGCTTGGTAGCCGCGCTGATCGCTAATGAGTGGGAAAACCAGGAAACACTGTTGAAACCACACGCTCTACCAATGGTAGGCATCTTATTCGATACTGGAAAATGGGTTCCATACTTTTTAGACGTCTGTTGCATCCAGAGCTATCGACACTCTACGTGACGAGGAAACTCGTTCAAAAGTTCGGGAGGCAGTGCTAAACTACCTCGACACTGACACAGTCTGGTATGCAGACAGACAACGGGATTGGATGGTACTTACATGCATTCCTAGTTTTCATCACGATGACCCTGAGTCATTAGTCAAATTACAGAAAGAGCACTGGGATCCACTTCTTGAGTGGGCTAGGAATACTTTTGACATCGAGATACGTGTGCACCGATCCGTTTTATTCCACTCACAGCCCGAGCGAACACGACAAATTCTCAGCGATGTCTTGGCGCAGATGGACCCCTGGGAGATGGCAGGTGCGTCATAAGTGACAGGTGCTGAACCAGCCAACTAAGCATGCCATCCTCTGAAGCCATGGAGCGGGTCACCTATGTCACAAAATCATTCCTCGTTGCCCTGGCCCTGGTCAAGCGCCATATGACCGCCGAGCGGGCAGCTCTTGCAGCCCAAGTCGAAGTGGCAAGTCAGATAGAGAGATGGGGTGAAGTTGAAGATTGTGAGTGACTTGTCGGGGCTTAAAGTTCGCCTCTGCGTCCTTTACTTACGAACCCTACTCCACAGCCCACGATGTAGATTATCATGATGTCCGCCGGCAGCTTGGGAGTGCCGCTTGCTTGCTTGCTTGCTAACATGCCCTAGAATGCGGCGATTATCATTCGGCTACGATATTTGCACACGTGTTGCGTGTCCTCACCCCCATCCTCATCATGCCTTGTTGCCCTTGACTCTCTATGTCATCTTGGGCTCTGAATACTGGAACCCATGAGGACGTGCCATCGATGTGTGTAAATATCCCCATTGATATCAAACCTTGCGGAGGATGTAAACCTTGTGTCCGAAGGTTTCCTTCCGTACTCCAGGGGTGCACTTGATGCACTCCTGCCTTTATTAATTCACTCCCGATCCCTTCGCAGGTGACTGAGGACTGAATTGGAGAAGTCTGTATCTGGCTGTAGTTTTATGCGGAGACTCACACTGCCTTGTGCGAAGGCCACGCAGACATCATTGCAGCACCCGGTTGTGTGGATTTCGACAGCCAAAATGTAACGATGCCTTTCCGACCTCCTTTCTTTCTCGTTTATGATAGTTCAGCTCTCAAAGCACTTCCATGAGGCACAGCTTCCAAGATCTACCGGTCCTACCGGTGTCTCTGGTTTAATCCAATACCGACCCTGCCGATAAATCAGTCTGTCGTACACGCTGAGTATTACATTTTCGGTGGAAATGCACGTTTATTATCGGCCAAGCGTTGGACGCACTGCGTGATCAGTTCTCTAAGCAGTGGTCTGCCATTACTGACAATTTCAAAACGCAGCTTGGCTGGCGGGAACGGCGGACTGGTGGGTGACTTACCTAGTAGGGCATTAGAGATGACTGGGAAGGGTGAGACGACTGAGTTGACTAACACCTTCATTCCCCATACAAGCTTGCGAAGATCTTGTGGGGAGATTGTCCTGACGATTTGATGGATAAATAAAGAGCATCGGGACGTACTTTTAATCGTAAAGCAGTGCTTGCCAGTGATGAGGTGTTCGGGGTTGGAATGGAACAATGTTGCTGTGTTTCTTGGTCCGAATTGGTCTTGACTGGGGAACGTAGAATCAGTGAGCGGAAGCCGTCTCCCAGTCGTTGTTGAATTGGTGAGAGATCTGATCCTGAAGAAAGTTTAGTTCGCGGCCTTGTGGTCAGTGCATGTTTGAATTGAGTCCGGTTGATAGTGAGCGGAGTGCGAATTACTACTAGTTGGCAATGATCATGTCCGCTTCCACCGTGACGCTTCCCGACTGCGATAACAGCGAGTACACCAGCTGTTATTGCGAAGAGAACATCTATTGGCTTGTAAGACGCGTTCTTGGTCCACCGGGGGGCGAGCAGCAGTGGGATGTTTTTTCTGTATTTATCTCGAACCCTACGAGAACGGTGACTGATATGACGGACCGTCCGGTGCGTACGTCGGATTCTGAAGTTTATCACACAGGTGGCATTATGGAACCAGCGAATGGGATCATCCAGAGATACACCGATAATATGGGATTATCACGTCGTCTTGGCGCTACGCGAGCGCTCGCAAGTGTACAGCCAATCGCCGGGCTGCCATCTAAACAACGAGCAGGGCACTTGGATCTATGATCTCGATACCTATCTCCCCATCCCATGTTACTGGAAAAGTACGTAAAATCATGCCCGGGTTATTCCTTTCGCAAGTTCATTCCGGATCTTGACTAGAGTATGTTGATCAGACTTTCCCACTGGGCGTTGACATACCATCACAATATCAGAGGTGCGGGGAAATAGGCCAATGTTTGTTGCCCCTTATCTCGGTGGTAAACCACTATTTCAGTCTGTTTAGGGTGATCCCTGGCGATGTGTATCTCGATAACTTTGCATCGGACAGATCTCACATGGTGAGCCGAACTAACCCCTATTCCACGGACGCATGTTCATTAATATCGACCAAAGCTCGATGTTTCCCTATCGAATGTATCCGGGGAACCCCGGTATATTTCCAAGCCACCGCCTTACCCTGCCATCTGTGGGCCGGAGGCAGAGAAGAACGGAGTTAGGCATAACCTTGTGACACACTTCGTTTCGATGAATGGGGCTGAAGGAGGTTTTGGGACTGTGATGGATTTCGACGCTTTTACGACGTGGTGTCGCACCCTCATGCTCGTGTGACTGACGTGACTGGTCACATGTGTAGTTGTCACACGTCAATGAGCGCATCTTTTTTTGGTTGACAACCCAAAGTTTTTGAAGTGACACCGAGCAGCGGGCGTAAAGTCGGGTCAGCGTCTCACATGGATTCTCCATCGTCCTCGTCGCGCTTCGTTTTGAATGGTCACACTACAACGAACGGCTCAACGCCATCCGTCTCTCATCCATCTGACCGCTCCTATGCCGATGATGCCAACATCTCACCAGTCCCTGTCTCTAACGGTTACTCGCAGTCAGCATTCCGTTCTCGTTCATGTCTTGTCCACTGATCCACCCGACACCACCCCAGTTCACCGTACCACCTCCACAACGAAGAGATCGTAAACCATTTGTATCACGCAGGCTTTCAGGCCGGTGTGGGTACCCACGTCTTCTGAAAAGTGCCCACTGATCTCACATGACGCTAGAATTACGCAGATACGATCCTTGTAAGCACGTCTTTGCATGAGCTACTTGTGTGTCATTCAACCAAAGTCAGCACGTTCATCAAAACTCCTACCGCCTTCATGCGATAATTTTGTCTCGTTCTCCATTTCTCGCCCACTTAATGTCCACTTCTCCACAAACAGGAGCGCAACGTGTAATTTACGTGCAACTTGATCATGAACCAGAGGTCACGCATGAGGTGCGTCTTCTGCGTATATTGGTCATGTCTCCGTTCATTTCAGCCACCGTGTGCGGCCGGTGGCTGAGTGGAAGCTGTCCGTGTCTGCACGCTCGTCATTTGAAGGCCGGCAGCTATCATTTCCATCCTGCATAGCTACCGTCCGGAGGCCGTATTGAACGGAGCCTTTGTCTTGTCTTACAAATTTTGGCACTGATTATTATTTTTACAGGGTTTCGCTATAGGTATTACTTTCGTGCGTGAGCGGTCTCGGATCATTGATAGCCGAACTTTTTTTTCCCTTAGCGCTGGGATACCTTTATTCCCCCATTTCCATCAATATGATTCGGCCCGAGAATGCACGAGGCGTTCTCGCGGCTGGGTGTCTACTTGGTGGGATGGAGGATCTGTGTGGATATGCATATGGAGCCTGCAGGCAATCTATCAGTGTCGAAACGATCCCGGAATGGCTCGAATTCATTGACAGCGTCCCGTTAACACCGGGCGGTTCGCTCACCCCCCAGCCACATTTGACATCTGTATTTGGGCAATACGCTAGCAGACTACGCGAAGATGTCTTTCGTTTCCTCGTGATTACACTCCCCAACGCCCTGGAAGTATATTCTCCCGCAGGATTCGATTCAAGCACGTCACAGGCACACTCTGGGCGCGATACCTTGTTGCGAATATTCTCTCTCGCACCCTTTGACATGTTCAAAGCGGCTGTGGAGTCACCTACCTTCCAGATTGGTGCGTGTTACGTTCATGGTCGTTCACTGTTCTTGACCGCTATCATCACAGGTTCCGATCAGTGTCGCTTTAAGTTTGCAAAGGACGCTATAGAGCTGAGGAAAAGGGGCATTGCGCGGGGACAAGGATCAGAGGAGACAGTGGTGCTTGCGTTTGGTGGAGGTCACATGAGCGGCAGTGCGGTTCACGTCACTCGAAAAATGCGAAAGCGGCCACTCTGGAAGGTCAACTCATGAACCGGCATTTACTTTTTTGGAAATCCATATTACGTGAAACCACCCCGTTTTTTTTCGAAAGATGACCGCGCAAGACCGTACAAACAAGTGTTTTTACATTCGACGTCGTCTGGTATCCCAGACTCGGGGTGCTCTCTGGAGGTACTAGTTAACCTTTTTAGCCGTGCTGATCGCCCTGTCACAGTGGAACTTGCAGCATGCACGGATGGTGAGCGCCCCGGATGCTTTTAAACAGATATTGAAACGTTGCTCCATCGGTACAACCCTCCGAACATGATCGATTAGGTATTTTCTATCCGTGGCCCCACCTCCTCTGATCATGCCGAGAACGCCCTGTTGTACCGCACCTGATTTTTTTTTCGTATATGAAGGCCATCCATCCCTCCAAAGGTTCGGCCAACAAACAGCCCTCCTCACCATGTCTTCCTTCGAGTATGAGATCTTCTTCACCGGCAGAGACGACCCCCGTGACGGATGTATCGTCATCGGAGAAGACAACAAGCCAGTCTTTTTCGAGTTCGAGACCGCCATGGTGTCCCCATGCTTGACGCGCACGACGGTACGTGTGTTCACCATCCCCACGTATCACGACACGTGTCCGTCGCGTCTCCCGTCAATGTGCTGACTCCGTCCCCCTCGCTGTTCTGCCGTACATAACAGATCTCCAGTAACAGACGTCCCGTCGCTGCGTTCGACTGGGACGCGAACGGGGACCACCTCGGTGTCGTCACCATCGGCGACAGGGAATTCCCGATGGAACATCTCGTTCTCTCTGGTTCCTCCCCCGAGTAAATCGATTTTTGCCGAGCGAACGCCAGGGCACGCCGCTGACCGATTCTTTTTTTTTTTTTCCTCGTTTAATCCACCCAGCGCCCGCCGCTTCCAGGCATCCGACGGCCGGTTCTATGAATGGCAGCGCTCTTATCGCGATTCAAGGTCTTATGAGGTACTCATCGTTTTTTTTTGTTACCCTGTTTGGGGAGATCATTCACCGTCGACGTGTTTCTAGTTGTATGCGAGTCCCAACACCCCGCCGATTGCTGTGTACTCCCAGTTTGCCCAGGCGACACCCATCGGTCCCTCTCATGGTACCCTGGAGTACAGCTTCACTGATGGGCTATTTCTGCTTGAAGTCCTTCTCGCGCTTAATCTCAACCGTTGGCTCGACTGGAATTTGGAGTGATTTCAATACCAACCAGGGATGCGATAGCGATAATACTTGCTTATTTATATTCCATAGCTTGTACGAATACGGGTATAACAGAGGCGTAAATGTAACCGGCAATCAAGGAAACGAGTTGCACCAGAAAAACCATAAGGGAAAATGCCCACAAATTAAATTCAGCAATCAAGCACTTCTGAGAGTGCCAAGCATGTGTTCCAATCTTTCTTCAACTGTCCATTGCATATCAGCATCAGACTGGAAGGAACTCGCAGCAGATTGGTCAGGAGGTTGATTAAGGATAAAGTTGAACGACCCGGCGTCCATCCCTTGGGAAAGGCCTTCTATAAGGCGTCCAATTTGCGCGGGAGTGCTATAAAAAACCTAAGTCGCGGGGGCGTTGGTTTGCAGTGCAGTCTCAGTAGAGTCAGGAGCTTCACCTTGGTTTCAGAGCGATGCTTGCTCTGAGAAGATCTTTTACGGGATTTGATTGAAGAACTACTAGCTCTCGATGTCGACCTGGCATGTTCTATGGCGAACGTCTGTACGCCATCACCGTTCTCGCGCGTCGAGTGATCCGATCCCATGCTGGTCCTGCCAAGGTATAAAGAATCGATATCCTCGTCTCTCAGGCCATTGACGATCTGCCTAGGAACAAGGATCAATCAAGATAAAGCCCACAGTGCAGGACGACTCACCAGACAGTCTCGCCATTGGCCATCTCGATCACCTCAACTGCGGGACCCTCCGAAATGGCTGTCCCATCAGGGTCGCGGTCCGTTACCGTGTCGTCAACTGCGGTACTTGTATGTCTGCTCTCACCAGAGTACATATCATAGCTGTTCAAATAAAGATTAGGACACGGTTTTGCTGGAAAAGAAAATTATTACCCACACAGAATCATAGGCGGAACTTGGTTTCTCAGCCGCAGTGTTCGAGAGAGGGGCTCGCAGAAGGGCCTCGGCCTGCGCGCCAATAGAGGTTGCTACTCCCGGGACCGGAGGCGATCTCTCAGTAGAGAAACGGCGGCCACCGTTCGATTTTGGAGGTGGAGGTGTCGGGGCACGGTCGTGCACGGAGCGAACTGATTGAGCAGAGGTCGCGCTACCTGAGCGGCGGTGCCGCCGCATTATTGCTTTTCGGTTCACCTGACTCAGGTCCACCTTGGAACTTCGAAACTCCGAGGGGAAGATGAGAGTTCTTCGAATGACGGCAGCGTTCTCAGGAATCTGACGGTTCTGGCGAATTTGACCAAGCTCCCCCGTTTGCTGCGCAGGTAGCCTTCTCACAGTCGTGTCATTTGCACCGTTGGATGGATCGCCATCGGTTGAGTGCCTATCAGCGGGCGGATTCCGGTCCCGGGTATTGGATGACTGTGCATTGGGAGTGAGAGGTATATTGCCGACTGCGGAAGATCCTCCAGACCAGGTCAAGCCCGTTGTTCGAGAAACGGAGGTAGAGCGCGTGAGCAAGTCGTTCAGAGCGACGTGATCGAGTCCAATTTTTGATGCCGCTTCGAAGAGCTGTTTAACCGCGGCGGAGTCAACATCATTGGCGAGAACGGTCGAAGCATCGAGGCTCGGACGAACACTTGTTTCGCCCGATGGCAGGTTGGTAGCTGCTGGGGGACTGGATGATACAACGTTCCCTCGAGCGTGCCCCTGATTCGAGGATGCTGTAGGTGAAGATGTAGTTGGCGACGTTCGAGAATGCACACTCGATTGACTATCTCCCGTGCTATCCATCGTGCGAGGTTTTCGGAAGCGTGCCATCAATCCTTTGAGACCAGGGGCAGCAGACGCAGGAGGGCTAGCATTCGGCGTCTTAAGCTTGGCCAACTCAGTCGAGCTGCCAGGGCTGAATCTTGGCAATGGAAGTGTTGGTCTCCGGACAAGACCTTGTGCAGCGGGAGCGGACTGTGGCTGGATATCAATATGGAAAGTTTCTTCGCCACTTGGGGCAGCTGGCTTTACTCTGAGTGTGTTCCTAAAGCGTCTCATACGTTGAGTGATACCAAGCGAAGGCGGGGTGCTAATTTGAGGTGGCGAGTTTGGGACAGGCAGTGGGATTGTCTCCACGCTGGTAGGGGCTGACAGCAGCCGAGGTTCGGATATCTGGCTTGGATCAATTTTCTTGCGAGATACAGATAATGTCGACGCGTTTATATCAGTGAACTTTCCTCCAGGCGACTTCATGAGGGCAGCAGTGGCCGCATCTGCCTTGCGTTGAACTTCCCTGGCAAGCTCAGTTTGATCGATAGGTGTTGATCGAGGGTTTCGCATGGACTGAGATCGCTGCGGAAGTGAACCAGGAGACAATACAACCTCGGATCGCGCGTGCTGTGTACTCAGAAGAACAACATTTTCCACGTCTGATTCCGAGGGTAAAATGGCTTCAACAGTGGGTGAAACCGATGTAGATGAGGAGTCCTGATCGGACAACTGAGGCACAACAAGATGGTCCGAGTCATCATTCCCGAAGCCCAAAGCACGCGCAAGATCTCGGTTTCTTCGAGTTGTGGGAGAGATCTCAGGTTGAGAAATTTCCTCAACTTTGGTCTCTATGTGGGCGATGGGTATGCTATCCACCACAGATTCTAGGAGTGCGCTGGCTTTTGCATTATTGTCCAGGGCAGGGGATCGCCGACCAGCGGGACCGATTTGAGTTGGTGTTGGACTCGCAACCTACACAACAAATCAGCATCAACTATGCCATAAGGCAAGAGAGCGTACCCGGCCGTTGGTCGAGTAATTTGACTGCGAGGTTGAGGGTCTTCGCCTGCGCAAAGAATTTGTCCTCTCACGTGTGTCAGGAAGAGCAGCTTTGTGAAGGGCAGCCCCAACAAGCTTCTCCTGTATCGCAACAAAGTCAAATTTGGTGAGTCCGGCGTAGCGCCGGATGATTCCTTCAAAGTCGCATTCATCCTGAGAACTAGCAGGCGTCACGGAATCCGACTTCTCGAGACCATACCACGTAGAGGCTGTCTGGCTGACGGAACCATTGAAGATTTCGAGAGCACCAAACTTCTGACTGGGTTCCCACGAATGGTAGCTCGAACCCGCCGATTCTAAGGAAGAGCGAGAAGAGTTCGCAAGGGGTGATAGGGAAAGTTGTGAGACGCCGTAAAAATAGTTGGAAGGAGATTTGAAGTGTTGCTTTGAGGAACGAACTGTATTACCATTAGAGTCGGAAGAAGGGAATGTGGGAGACGTCGCATTGCGAGTTTGAGTTGGAGTTGGGGATCGAAGACCACGACTACCAAAGGACAGGGTGGAACCAAAGTCATAAGTGGACAAGCTAGATGGCGCGCGAGATTCCGCAGGATTGACTGAATTGTTCAACTTCGATGAAGTCGCTTGGGTAGGACCTGAAGACTCGGGTGGCACTGGAGAGCGCAAAGATCTTGTGGGTGACTTAGAACGGTCCATGTTAACCTGAGTGTCTGCTTCAGTGCTCTGGCTCCCACTTCGGCTGTGTGTTGGTCGGCTCTCGGACTTGACGCGAGCCTTTTCCGAACCCGCTGAGGCCCCAACAGTCCATGTGATATTTGACGGCGTGCTGGGTCGAGGGGAAACTGCCATCGGCTGGAACGCAGGACCGGACAACGGGGATATCGGTCGGCGTCGGATGAATACGGATGATGTAACTGAGCCTTCCTGCTCGGTGCCACTCGTACTGTCGCGTTGAGTGTCTGGCGTACGTCTTCCACTATTGCTCCGTGATGAATGAGGGTTTATTGTTGCGTGAATCTGAGGGGAAGTGGGTCGGGGTGTATTCCGGGAAGCATCGGAGCCTCGTCTGAGTAGGGTGGACGAGATGGAAGATGTAGCCATGTGTATGCTCTGCCCATTGGCAGATGAGATGGGTACCGAGGCGCGTGGCGTGGTAGAATGTGAACGAATATCTTCAGTGTCACAGGAGACTTCGCGTGGCGTCATGGGTCGGGGCATCCCTGGTATGTATCCTGGCAGGCGAGGCGTTGGTGAGACTGTGCCGGGCCGACCGTATGGAGTGGGCGATAACTGCCGAGTATTAGGCTCTATTACAATCTGTCCATCGGATGATATCGCGGTGCCTGCCTCATAACCGGAAGACGAATGATGGTGGATGAACTGATTTGCAGAGCACGCGTGAGAAGCGTATCAATGAGCGGAAGCCATTATGTCTTACCGAAGCGCCTGGTTCCGGTAATTCTTTTGTGTCATTCACCACGCATGAATGATCAGAGTCGCTGGGTCGAGGAACCGGATGCGTGATTCGCGGCAAGACAATCTCGTCCTCGGCTTCTTCCTCGAACTCTTTGATGACCTCCGCCAACGCAGCAGAAGCTCGCTTCGAGAGGCGAGCGGCACTTCTATCGTCTACACTAGATTGTGGGGGCAAGTCTTCGTTAGAGGATACAAGGGACGCTGTGCGCGCAACGGGCGTCTTGTCATTGAGGCTTGAGGGAGGAGAAGCGGGACCACCCTCGTCTGGGGTAGCAGGTCGCAGGCTGTCGATAGAGTTCAGAGATGTCTCCTCTCTCAGACTTTGGCTTGACTCAGTGTGAGTAATCGATACGGCACTACGATGAGTCCTCTGCGAAAGTGTACGAAGATAGCCGTAATCTCGAAGGCGTCCTGATGAGAAGAGGTTGTTGCTGTACCGCTTAGTGGATCGGGGCGATGAAGTGATGGAGGATGCGGGGTAGTTGGTGGAAGCGGTGTTACTGGAGAGGTGTGAAGAGCGCTCGGGAGTAAAGTCGGAGTCTACGGCGGCTTCACTATCATCCCGATTCAGCTGGCTGGTTGATGCGGCATGCTTAGAGCGGATGCGGCCAAGGGTTTGCAAAATCATATCCTCCTCGGCCTCTGTGATTTGGAGTAGCGCCCCCCTCGCTCTCTGTTCGGCGAATTTGAGCTTAAGCTCGACAAGGGAGACTGGGTCGCCGGAAGGGGTGCGAAGAAGGGTGAACCGGCGTGTAAGTCTGTATTATACTAGTGAGAGGATGAACATTTGAACAAACGAGACACACACTCGGGAAGGATGGGGGATGTGCGAAAGGTGTCGGCGGAAGGGAGTGCAGGGGAATGCTCGTCTTCAGATGACTGCGAGAAGGAACTGTCGTGAGGGACCGGATGATTCTTGCTAGGGTCGGACTTTTTGCTGTCGTCGTGCAGGGTTCAGAGGTGTGAGATCGAAAGTAAGACACAGAATATGAATTGGGATGATACACGCGAATTAGCGAACGTACCGAAGACGCTGCATATGAGCGGGTTGTGTCCCTCGTTTTGAACACGTTGGCTGACACAAGCAAAGGGCAGCCGACTCGGGATAGATCTCGAACTCTGCAGGACTTGGGAGCAACGTGTTGAACACGAGTTGTGATTTTTACGGAACGATCAGGTAACGTTGGGCCTGAGGTTCCACAAACCCGCCGATGAGCACCAGCTATCGAGCGATACTACGCAGCAAACGGGCAGCTTGACTTGCTCGACGTCGAGTGCGATGGGACAGAATGTCTGATCGCAGTTCGGAACTCTTGTTCACTGGCAGCGCTGCACGTGGTCTCACACAATAACCGACTTGCAAACAAGTTCTACATAACAGCCTTACCTTGACCGCTCCCCGTGGGGAGCCTTTATATATATATATCATTGCAACATCTCAGAGGAGTCCAGAGGGTGGAACCGTTATGACGGACCCTAGACACGAACGACCGGTCACTGACCGCCAGTGGCCCTTTCAATCTGCCGCTTCCGGCTACGCACAATCAGTATCTTCTATCATCCGCTCTTACCCCTCGTCTCAAGCTACCGATGCGGGATTGGCTTGCGGATATCCAAAGAAGACGAGAAATCTGTAAAATTCAAGCACCGGATGTACAAACAAGCCCCAGCTCGAGGAATAAGTCCGCCGTGTTGTACGTACGGCATACCCCTGTCGTGTTTCGTTCCAGAGTACGATCGGCCAACGGTGAATTCAAGCGGATCGGATGTCCGAGATAGCACATTACATAGCATGCCTATATTCTCGGCGGAAGTACAGACAAAACGATCAGAATTCACAGAGAAAAGAGCGACGGGCCAGCTCACTTTTTCGTATACTCTCTCGCAGCGGACAAAAACTTGGCCTTGTCCGTCTTTAATAGCTAGATCACCAGATCGGAGTTGTCACAGCAGGTGCCAAAAAACTAAAAGAACTTACTGCAGCGATGTCGGGTTCATACGGATCATCAGCACTTGGGTTATTCAGTTTTTCTTGAATGACCGCGAGCACTGTGCAATGTTGACAGGGGGGAGGAGCGACAAGATCAACTCGGCTTACCGGTTGACAATGTGATCGATGGTTTCCACTGGTGACACGAAACACATGACAAGAGAACTCATCAACAAACATCCTCCATGACGCAATGATGTTGTACACGCCCAAGGAGATCCGTGGACTCACCTCGTCGCGGAGAATAGGAACACAGATGCTGCCTTCTTCATCAATTCCAGGATGGTAGACCTTTGTCTGGAACACAACCTGACGAAGGGGAAAGGTCAGATACGTAATACCAGATAACACCGGACTTTGAAAGAGGTGGCAGCAAGAGGTAAGGGTGGGTGGATGGCGGAGAGAGGGAAATGCAAGCAACGTTTTGGGGGAGGGAACATGACATGGATATGTAAACGTGTGGCTCACACTTGGCGCCTTGAAAGGGAAGTTGGGGGGCAGTTCGACCTTGAAGCGAAACGTACCACCTTTGTATGGACTATCGGACTTGAAGAGGTAATGTCAGCCAAGCGAACGTATGAGTAAAGATGGGAAGGGCTGACGGCGCCTTTCACGGTACAGTTCCAGACAAATAGATTGTCTTCTTCCGGTTCCACCGAGATCCCCTGTGGGGATGAATCGATTGACTGGGTAATCGCACGGCCATCGGAGCGGTACGTACATCAATGGGCTTGTCGATGATGTCTTTTAGTTCCTAGCGAGCGGTGAGACATGTGCATGATCCTGCAATCGAGAGAGCACAACACTTTTTGAATACGTCTGGAATCGTGTCAACCGGAAACCATTGCTGAGAAGGATCAAAACTCACCGCAAGGCAGTCATGGAAGTTAAAGATGATCCCACCCTACTACTACTAGCTACTACTAGGAGAGTCACCTGGCGGAGTTGAACTTGAATAACCCTATGCCATCGCATTCCGAGTCCTCGCGACCGTCGACACCAAGCAACCATCCCACAAAGAAACGCAAAGTCGCACCATCTCTTCCCGAACCATCACCAGCTCCATCCGATTCCAATCCCAACGCCAACGTCGTCCTCCCCGCCCGCCATGATTTCTTCTCCCGTCCCCGTCTCACGATTTCCCGCTTTCCTACATTTCCAGACACACCCAACGTCACCTATCACACCACAGAACAACTCGCCATGAACAGGATCGGCTTTCGCTACGTTCCAGCAGGCGTCTCCCCTCCTGGCTCTGCCTTGCCCTGTCGTACCATCGAGAGCGCACCCCCCTCCTTTCGCGTCAGCTGGGAGGATCGCAGTGCATTTGTCAAGGTCACCCCAGACGGACTCGGCCTCCTAGGCGAGCGCGGGTTCCGCAGTGCCCGCTGCAATGCCCCCGTCAGAGAAGGTGCTTGGTACATGGAGGTACGTATAGAGTGTGGTGGCGGTGATCGCCCACCAGACTCTCCAGATGCCAACATGCGCGAGGGCAGCCACGTCCGTCTTGGCTGGGCGCGGCGCGAGGCTCCCCTCAACGGGCCCGCTGGCCTCGACGGTTACTCATATGGGTACAGGGACAAAACCGGCGAAAAGGTGACACTGTCTCGTCCACGTTCCTATGGTCGCAGCTTCCGCACAGGAGACGTCGTCGGGATGTACATCTTCTTGCCTCCAAAACGAAAGCCTGATCCTACAGATCCCCATGATCCCGCCAACCTCAAACGGGAACGCATCCCTATCGAGTTTAAAGGTCAAGAGTACTTTGAAAGCCTCGAATACCCTCAGAGCAAGGAGATGATAAAACTCATGGAATTTTCCAACAAAGCATCAGTTACTATTTCCTTGCCTTCCGCTCCTCCCAATAAGAAAGCTTCAGGTGCCAAAAATTTACCGGAACGCAAGCCTCCGGGAACAGAGGCTCCCGTCTTACGACCTCTCCCCGAACTAAAAGGATCCCATATCGCCTTCTTTGTAAACGGAGAAAGTCAATCCATCGCTTTCCGTGATCTGTACGACTATCTCCCGTTACCAACGACGCCCGCGTCGCGAAAGAAGGACAAGGAGAACACAAAGAAGCGTGCAAAAGAAGGCGCCCCACGAGAGCACAAAGTGAACCCCTTTGATGACGCAACACTCGGGTATTATCCATTCATTTCATTATTCAACTATGCGCGGGTGAGAATCAATCCTGGCCCTCATTTCGATTTCCCGCCGCCTCCCGATATCTCGAGTTGCCTTCGGAGTTCATCTGGAGAGGACATAAAGCCATCACCGCAGCGCACCTGGCGACCAATGTGTGAACGTTACCCCGAGTTTATGCAAGACCAATGGGATTTCGACAAGCGGGAGGAGGAAGAAGCGAAAGTCGAGGCTGCGTCGAGAGCGGAGAGGGAGAAAGTAGACGTGGAAAAGAAAACTCAGAAAGAACTACGGAAGCAACAAAACACGGCCAAGAAACGTGCAAGGGAAGCAGAACTGCGTCAAGCGTCCGTTCACACTGCTTCTCCTCTTCGCGAGACGTCCATTGCCCAAGACGATTCTGCAGCTGTCATCGACGATCGATTCGGACCATCCGTGTCTTCACTGCTTGTGCCTCCGTCCGTTGCAGATGATATTGATCAAGCACATTCACCTGCACCCACTGCTACTTCTAGTGTTGATTACCACCACATCCCAGAGACAGAAAGTGGGTATAATTCCGAGGCGCCGGAGGGGGTTGGAGAATGTGATGTAGAGCAGGAAGGAGAGATGGAGGTAGATGATGACGGGGAAATGAACATGCCAGTTGTGGATCTCGATCTGAACAACTTGCTGTGAATATCCGAATCATGGGTATATGAAGCGTTCCAGAGAAATTACACGAGCAAGAAAGAAGAAGAAAAAGAGGTATCATAGGATCATGATCCTGCCACCCACTGCGGAGCAGGGATGCGAACTGCGTACCTGCCAAAGCCATTAAAATAGTGCCAGTACCTTTGAACGCACATACCCAACGCTCTCACCCAACCCTTTGCTTCTCTCTACCCGAATGTCGAACACCATTTCACCAGAGCTCGGTTCCCACCAAACTGCACACCAATTTCGTCGCCCCATTATACATTTGTTCTTCGTGCGTGGCGTACCGTCAGGTTCATGTGTAAAGAGTGGCATCTAGAAGACGAACGGTAAATAACAGGAAAACGGTACAGGGACAACTTGGGACCATAATCTCGTCCGTTTCAGCATGATGTAGCGTCTTGTGCATCTTGCCAGCCAACGTGGACACCATGCCAATAACCGCAGTGGGGGGCCTACGAAAAAGGAGGGGAAAAGGTCACACATATGTGAGGATGATGCAGATGCGGACACGCACGGCGTGTTGACGATCGCACTCGTAACGACGTTGACCATATACCGGTAGTCTGCGGCAGGCGGGATATCCAGATACTTTGTATTCTTGTTCCCATTTTGTCGAGAAAGAGTCTTCAAAACGCCAACAGCGGCACAGTGGACGTCCCCCGACAGGAACGTGATGCGGACGCGTTTCATCCTTGAAATACCTTGAAGCTGTTGAATAAACCAATTTCGTTCTTTCTGTAACCACGGTCAGTTGGTATCGGTGGATGAAACATCTATTCGTTACCTTGTGGTGTCTCGCTGTCCAATGGTCGTTCTGGATAAAAGTCAGCGCAACTAGCTCATGGGATCAGAAACTGTGATACCAAGTCGTCCAGTAGCTCCGGTTCTGAATTGAACTTGTTCACGAACCCACCCAGAGCATGACCGCTACGTCCAAGCATCGTGAGAGGGTTCAACTTGAAGTCCAATACGCTCTCCAAGAACACCATACGTGGATAGGCAATTGGGATGCCTAGAAGAACCGAATGAGTGGAACTTACAATACACGGCACCAGATTGACGCACCAAGCTGTATAACCAGATGTTCCACATGTGGAGGCATCTGGCTGATAGCTGCCATCACTCTCTCGTACTCTTTATCGCTACAGACTCTGTCCTTCATCCTTTCGGCTCTTTGTCCAAGTCAGATAAAGGCGGAGCCAAAGAAGACTCGCTACTTACCGACAATCCAGCATCAAAATCCGCACAGTCGGACCCATGTAGGCAAGGAATGAATGCGATGGCAAGCCAACATATGGTCCCGGAGCACCGAGAATCAAGGATTTAAAGGGATGAGCACCTCGGCGATCGTCCACGCCATCAACATGTGCTAACATGCCTTATCAATCAGTCGAATCGTGACGATTGGAATAATAGGCCGCACGGTTTATGAAGCATTGGAACAGCAGATAGAAGAAATATGCCCGGCGACCGATCCTGCGAAGGTGATTAAATGGTCGTTAAATTTTCCGTCAGGCGACGTACGCAAGGAAAACTGGCGAAGACTGTAGCTCTTCGGGATCTAAGTACCGCATAAGCGTACTATTTGGACGACGACATGATTGGCTCACAGCTCCCATACCCATCAATCTTTATTCATTAAAGAAACACAGTAAAAATAATGTAATGAGAGAAATAACAAACCTACTATGTCTTATGAGAGATGGGTTAGCAAGAATGTAGGGCGTGAAGGTCAGAGTAGGGCTTACCGTGATCATCTAAAGTGCAACAATCCGAATCAGAGACAATTACCTATATATAGCACTTACCGCACATGTTGAGCATCGGTCTGGTGTAAAATGGGTTACTTGAATGGGGAAATCAAGAAAGTACGCACATGGAACAGTTTGCTCTAGCAAACGCGCCATTCCTAAAACAAGCACAATAGTGGTTGAAGAAGAAACGGTCCATACATGCCGACATTTCGGAGGATACAGGGTACGCCAACTTTGTTGATACGTTCAATTGATGGACCCAGTCTTGCATTTCCGGTTCCCTTGTCAATCTTTCGGGGGCGTCAACGTGGAACATATGCCGGCGAGCCAAGGCTTACGAGTCGCAGTAAAGTTGATCTCCTCCGCCAACCAGCACGTGAAATGGTTCCTTGGCATGTTCCCTAAGTAAGTCGAACCACATTGGATCATAACCATTCTTAAACCCTGGACCCTTGAATTCTTCTTGGTTGACACCGGCGCTAAACCCGTTACACTTTGGGGAGAAAGTTGAATATCATGGTTCAAGTGGTTAATGAGGGTATTTAACAAACATTGGACTGATCTGCCACGCACGGAATAGGTAGCCCAGCGCATATTTTGGTTCATGGCTGGCACATAAAAAGAAAGTTGTACACTGTTGTTGATACTATATTTGATGCATAGCTCAGTGTTCCCCAGTTGTATTTGTATCGGGAACCTCCAGAAAGTGAACGTTCTGGAAAATATCAGTCATTTCAGCTCCTTGCGCGGACAAGGTGCGAATACGTACCCCCCATTGCCTGCATAGACATACAACTCCTGGCCAGTGACGCGTTGCGTTTGGTCACCTATTGGGCTAATTTTGGACTTGTAGTCGCCATAACCAAAACTCTCTACCTGCGCGACCAAGGGTGGAGAGAGCGCCGTAGAGTGTGGATCGGCTGGGTGAGGACCGAGATCGAACGACAGCCCAGTATCTTGACTGACTCGTGGTTGTGCTCGTTCCTCGGGATCCCACTGGTAGGTTAATATAGGATGTGGCTCATAGGAAGATCCCGAATCGGCGGCTGTCAGACAAGGAGTAGCATGGGCAGACCGCAAGTGGAATATTTACGACAAATACGTACTGACTATCAGCGCAGCACCGTGCCAGAGGCCATTTTCATCCACGGTGTCATAGCGCAGCAGAGGACCAACCATAAACTGAAGATACGGATCCGTACGTGGTGCGTTTTGTATTCGCGAACGTTCAGCAGCGGGTAGTTGTGCCAAGTAAGTGGAACTGGTCCGTGCAATTGACATGGAGGTTTCCGAACGAGACCCATGCCTCGAGTTCGAGTCGACGGATGACTGATGAGAATGACCCGGGCGCACTCTTCGCGGCAGTGGGGGAGGAATTCCAGGCACAGATGACGGAAACCCGCCAGTCAGACTGCCGTCCGGCAGGGGCCCTATCTCCTCCACTGGGATGAAGCCTCCGTCTGGTCCCCGCACCTGGCTCTGCATTTGGTAGTAATATTCATCCTGTCACAGTCGAATTAGAGGCAACTCGTAGCATCAACGTATGATACGCTAATGCAGCGGCGAAGAGAAAGCTTACTTTTTGCGCTTGCCTATGAGCACGCCAGCCGGTACTGTCCATGTTTGTTTGTTTGTTTGAGACCTTGTTGATGATAACAAAGCTGAGGAGTCGGAAGGCGGTGCACTGTTAGGCGGTGCCCGCCGCACAGAAATCGGTGATCTAAGCGAATTGCTGAGCGCTTGAGCAGCGCTCAAGAGAGTGGTATCCTGGCGAAACAAGGTGCAGAGTACTTCAGGTCCCTAAAGCAGTAGTATTAAAGTGGGCATGACTATACATATCTGCCCGTTTCCATCGTCCCTGGTTAGCCAACACTGTGTTCCACAACACTCGTAACCAACTTTCCGCCCTTGACCACCGATTTCAGCATTTCAGGTACGGCTTGTTCCTGGAAAATACCATCTTCCTCTCCTTCAACCGGTAAGCTGACGTTTATGGCGCTGCACTTGGCCGTTGTGATTTCAGCACCCAGGCATGCCTTGGAAAGGTAAATCTGGCCACAATCAGTCGAGTCTACTTGAATAGTCGGAGCGGTCCCTGTGATTTGAATTTGGAATGACGGAGACTTGGTGATGGAAACAGAAGAGATCACGGATTCGACGAGAATAGATGTTTTTGTACAATTGACTGGTGCAAGAATGGCATTCATCAGCTCAAAGATCGACGAATGCCTGCATCACTTACTCAATGTAACAGCGTTGAGCTTGCCCTTGATGATGACAGTGGTGTTCTTACACCCAAAGAGATTGACAGTTTGACTGATCTCAACATCCGTCACCTCCAGTGCAGGCTGGTCCTCTTGGTATTCCTGACCATCATATAAGCACTGAAGGAATTGTTGGCACTGCTAACTCACAATCAGCCATTTGTTACCTTCTAGCGCGAATTTGGAGGGCTTCTTTCTCATCAATGCAGCAGGCTTTGCGGGTTTTGCTGGCTTCTTCGTTACTGCAGGGGTTCCGTGAACACGGGCTCCGACAATGAAACAACAGACACGAACCTACAGGACCACTGCTTTCTGGAACAGCGCTGCTTGCGCGCAGAGCCGGATTCTTGTGGGTCATCTCGCTCTTATCGACCTTCCTTAAGCCCTTGGTCACCTCCTCGCCACGGTTCAGTTCGGCGAACACAGCAGCAACGCCTCCCGCAGCTGGTGCTGGTGGCGCATTAGAAGGCGGTGGGGGCGGGGGTGGAGGTGGGGGCGGAGGGGATGGAGAGGCTTCTGCAGACGCAGGAGCTTTAAATTCTGAAACACGAACACCCTATGACAGTATTGAGAATCACAATGGAAACAAAATGGTGCATAACTAACATTGGTATTCCAAACCAGGCCGGTTGGGTGAATTTCCAGAATGTACCGTTTCATGTCATCCAGAATGGCGACAAAGGCGCGGACCCATTCAACATGGCGGGGATCCCTAAATCCGTGAGTCAACGGTCTCATCTGGGAAATTTGGTCCAACATTGCGCGCACTTGTCCCTGAATTCCTTGAGAATCCTGTTCGAATAGTACATGGTCGATTCCTTGATATCCGTGACGGACTGTGCGGGTTTCGGTTCCTACGGCGAAAGGCGGCGTGACGGATATACACAAGAACGATTGAGCACTTACAACGGTGACCCAACCAACGCACACTGCACCCTCGGCAACGACGGTAAGATGGCTGAACCACTCTCTTTCCTTGCGGCTGGCTTCTTTGGCGCGGGTGACAGCTACAATCGAAGCCTGTAGCGGGTTCAGCAGCTCCCCGAAAGCTTGCTGGTCTGGTTTCTTGCATGCTGCGGCCTTGAGCAATAGGTCACGCAACACCTGAATCGCTTGCGCAAACAGGTCCACCTATCGGAAACATTACACAAGACACAATGGTAGTTGCTTGTGAAAAGCATACTTGATCGATCAAGACCTGCGGGGCGAAAGCAGCTGTGAGTTCCACTAATGGCTCTAGCCCAGCTTCGATCACGATCGCATCAAACACTTGGACGCTGGGAGGTATTACTGGCTGGACTACGATCGCTGGAGGCGGACGCGGGGGAGCCGCTGCTGGCTGGACGGCATCGGCAAAGCTTGTCACAGTGCTAGTGCTCTGCCTCCGGGTTTCGCGTCTCGTATCTTCAAGGTCTTCGAACCGGGAGGCAACTGCTTCCAATCTGCAGCCAAGCTGTATAAATATGCTGTTGGAGACCCACACTACTTACCGTTTGGCTATAGTCGCAAGGGTGTATAGTGATGAATGGCTTTGTGAAGACATGGCACTCCCTGGTCAACACTGCACGTCGCAAAGTACTTGATATGTGGTAGCCCAGCACCCTACTGACGGCCGCTTACGACACTGCCACAGGCTCATCTACTTAACATCCGTGTAACCGTCACCTAGTCCTCTCCCAGATCCTCTTGCTCAGCTCTTAGCTTGGCCTTCTTTTTCGCTTTTTTACGCCGCTGACGTTCTCTCTCGTTTTGCCTAGCACGCTGAATCTCTCCCTTTGAGAGACCAGGGTTGAATAATTTGTCCAGCTAATGGTATGAAAAGTAGCCAGCGAATCCGCATCAGCACTTTTATGGTGGGGTGTTTAGGGATATATTATGACACGCCTTTTCTAATAAATGTCGTCTAGCCAGCATTCGGTTGGTAGCCAGAGAACGGGTCTCCTGGCACGCCACACGAAAACCAGTGGGTTTATGAAGAAGCTGAACATTGTTTTCTGTCTTGTTAATTGATTGTCCGCCAGGACCGCTCCCTGCAGGGAATCAAGACTAGGCTTGGGATGTAGTTGACGATGGACCCACCTCGCACAAACGTTTCCACCAAATCTTTCTCACGCAACTCGGGGATCTTCCGTTGCTTATGAGCTCTTCTGAGTGCTGAGAAGTTGCGAGGTACCGGCGTATTAGGCAGAGCAGCATTTCCTGTTTGTCTTTTATGAGTCTCAGAAGCAAGTAACCTGAATTTTTGGATGATGATTACGCTGTTCTGTCCCTCTCCGTCTCAAGTACTCGACGACTGGACTGCATTTGTGGGGGATTCTTGATGGTCGAATTGTCACCAATCTCAGTTTCCTCTGTGATCCGCAGTCCTACGAATGGTATCAGCAGTCCGGCTGAAGAGCCACTTTACACGGAACCCACTCCAAGCTGCTTCCCCGGAGGGTGTATCGACCCTTTTGGCTTGAACCACGTTCTTGCGCAGTACTCTTGCGAGGTCCTTGGCTAGCTGTATTTTCTCTTCGACTTGATCCGGGTCGTTTCGTGCTACGCTACCCAAAGCCAAGGTATCTGTACGGATTTGAATTTGGAAGGCTTCAAAGTAGTCAGAGCCGTGAAATCTGGCCAAGCAAGCAAATGAATGACCTCTCTGTATCGGTGCATCACCTGGAAAAAAAAAGTTGGACAGCGATGGACAGAAGACGAATAAAAGTACCTGCAAACGTGGAAGCGGAGGCCCTGAGCAATTCACGATAGGCTGAGCGAGCGGCCGCTCTGAGACTGGTTGAGACGGACATGCAAAGAGTTCAAGTTGGCGCTGCAGTGACGAACAACTTGGCTTTTCTTTCCAGCCAATCGGGTTGTCCCGACGTCAATCTGAGATCGACCATATCCGGTCGGCGCAAGACGCGCTCCTTTTTTGGACGTGTCGCGCGTCCGTTTAATGACGCACAAACACACCGAATCTTTCCTCTTCCCAAAAAATGAGTAGCGGATATAAAATTGCGATTTTAAAGTCTCCAATCAATCAGAGGCAGATATGTGAGACTCCCAACAACATTTCAGGATTATTTATACCCTTTGACATGCGACTACAGCATAACTTTTGTAGTATGCTGATACCCCATCTCAGACCGCGTTTTTCGTTCTTTTGTGCACATAACATCCCGTTTGCGGTCCAGGATAACCGTCGCATATACCCAGCAGGTTCACCGTGGCTTGCGGGATAGTAAGCAATCGCGTTATCCGTATCTCAAATAGCGTCTCACGTGACTGCCGCGAATTGAGTTTGTTGACTGCTCCAACGCGCCCTCGGAGTTTCAACACCTTTCTCTCTTAAACCACTATCATCTCTCCCAGGACTTTTTTGTAAGCCCCTTATCCGAGCAGACACCCAACCTCCAATACAGATCGCAAGAACAATCATTAACTTCGTATGAAATCTCCCAAGATGTACACAAAGAAATCATCTTCTGCTACAAAGACTTCCAAGAGGGTCGCCGCTCGGCCTGTCGCTACTCATCCGAGTTGGATTGAGATGATCAAAGTTAGTGTCTCTCTTCCTTTGTACTTACGACACACCGCCCGGCCTTTATTTTGCCCGACATCGCCGTTGGTTGTCGTATATGAGCCCCTTCGCATGATGCTCCCGAAAAGGCAGGGCCAAGGGGACCTGTTGTTCCCCCGCCCCTTTTTATGCGCGGCTGGTTCGGGAGGATAGCTCAAGACACCAACATGCTGTCTACTTGCGCTGTACTTGCGTTCCGATAACGACTTTGCCTCCTGACTCCGCTTGACCCAAAATAGGAGTGCATCGCAGCGAGCCCAGATGACTCTCGTCAAGGAGTGTCCCGCTCCCATATCAAGAAGTGCGCGTCCCAAACCAACGTTTGAGTGATCTGTTTGCTGAGTGATGTCCAGATATGTTGAGGAACAGTACAATCTCCCGATCGGTAATGCTCAGAACACTCAGTTGGCCCGTGCCATTGCCACCGGCACCGAGAAGGGCATCTTTGTGCTACCCAAAGGTTATACAATCCCTTCATTATTGTACGTATACACTTACGCGGATCGTCGTAGGTCCTGCGGGGAAAGTCAAACTCCCTCCTAAGAACGCTAGGCCTATAGATACGTCGGCATCAAAGGAGGTCCGTGCACCTATCACCACGTGACTCCCTGACTGATCTCATGCCTTTAGAATAAACCTGCTAAAGCTATGGCTTTGAAATCCTTGGCGAAAGCACGCCCTGCCAAGGCCGCGCCCACGAAGGCGACTGCAGTCAAGTCCACTTCCGCTAAGAGGGTCATAGCAAAAGCAAAGACCGCTGTCAAGACCACGCCTCCCAAGAAGGTTGTGGAAAAGAAGTCTGAGGCTGCTAAAACCACAAAGGCTAGTGCGACTAAGGCCGCCGCTTCCAGAGCTCCTAAGAAGGTTCTTGCTGGTAAGAAGGCCGTACCCACGAAGAAGACAACTGTTCCCTCGAAGCGGGCGTCCGCCAAGAAGGTTAGTAACATTAAATACCTGTTCTACGTACCGATCTGACGTTGCATAGGCTGTCATTGGCGCATCCGCCCCTGCCAAGGCTAAGGCTGCTGCTGCGAAGAAGGCGCCAGCAAGCAGGAAAGCTCCCGCCAGTAAGAAGGCCCCATCAAAGAGGTCCTCTGCGAAAGCTTCGTCGTAAATATGGGGAAGAGGTGAAGCTTTCACTTTGGTAAGAAGCTATACTGGTTTGGCTGATCCGATGAAACTACTCGACAAAGATCCAAGCAAATACGTGTCCTATCGATCACCTAGTTCTACTTTCCTTTCCGTGTTGTACACTCGCGATCCCTCGATATGCTTGTCCTCGCGTCTCTGTCCCTGGTCTTTATTATCTTTCTGCGTTTTTATCTGGTATCTGTCATGTATTGTTCTTTTTATTATAGTGAAGCAAGTCCTTGCCGCACGGGATGCACATGTCGAAGTAGCCTAGAATGAGAAGGTATCCGTTTTGTGCTGTACCGCTAGGGGCGTGCGTATGTTTAGATTGCCGAGCACGACGATAGGGACTTGAAATTGCCGGTGAGTTACCGATCATCCTCCCGAACTTGCCACCAGCACAGCAAGGCGGCAGTTCCATGTCAATACGCCAACAACACCATTCCTCGTCCTCCCGTTCTGCCTACCCCGTCTTCCTTTCGCTGCATGAAACACTCTGGCTTCAGACTAAATGGATCCTCAGAGGCCTGTTCGACGCGTTCAGATGGGACATCGTCATACGGACAGCATCGCGGTACACCCTCTTTTTTCTCCTGTCTGTCTGACGTGTTCGACATACCTCTTCCGTGCAGCGACCCTGAAATCCGGTCCAACATTCTCAAGTCCCTTCTCCTCAATACGCTCTCTCTGGCCTCGATCTACACCTTTGACCTGATACTTCAACCACTCGTACACGACCACCCAAGCTGGTTCCACAGGAACGTGGGCTGGTTCTACAGAGTACTGTGGCTACTCCCCGTCGTTGGCGTCTCCTTCTATCTCAACGTCAGCGCGATTCCCCTTTTAATGTGGCTGCTCTGACGTGCCACCCATCCAGAGTTCATGGTGCAACACGATCGCCAAGCGCACGTTTCTGCTGCAGCACGGGAATCGCCCACCACAACAGCAGCCCGTAACCTACTCGGGCATGCTCACTATGCTCGCGACGTCGGCCTACCGTGCAGTCATGGTTCTCACATCCATGATCGTGTCATTCGCGCTCAATGCCATTCCATACGGGGGTCCGTTGATAAGCTTTGCGTTCATGTGCTGGATTGATGCGTGAGTGACCTTTGGCGACAAAACGTCTTTGCTTCCACCGGAACAATGCTGACATTGATGCGATGGCTCGTTCCAGGTATTACTGTTTCGAGTGAGTATTGCGATGGCATTTCCATCCCACTCGGAGAAAGTAATTGGGAGTTTTGTTGACGCGTCTGGGACAGGTTTATCTGGATCGCGCGTGGTCTGCCTCTTTCGAGCAGGGTGAGATATCTAGAAGAACGTTGGCCCTACTTCTTCGCGTTCGGATTCCCTTCTGCGGTTATCTGCACATGGGGAAGTGGCCTCGCAAATGCCGCCCTGTTCGCATTGTTGTTCCCTGCGGTGCGTCGCACGCCGTCTCGCTTGCCTTTTTTTTTTTTGGCAGAGTGTTGAATTGTTTTTCCCGCGTTGCAGTATGTTATCATGGCTATGCATGCGCGGCCCGTTCCCCAGGATCCGTTCAACCCACAACTGTCTTCTGATAAGAACGATGCAGTGCGCTACCCTTCGCCACTCGTCCCGATTCGGCTTCCGATATTTGCCGCGGTGATATGGCTTAATGATTCGATTGTTCGGATTCTCAGTGTCGGCGGGAGCGTTGGCGAACCTCGTCACAATAGAGTTCCCAGCAACTCGTCCGAGAAGGCTGAAGAAGGTACAGGAATCGAGCTTCGTAGAATTGTGCCTGGGACGAGAAAGTCACATCAACAGGGCCGCATCCCCGGACGACCAGGCGAGAGGAAGGTTGTTCAGCGTTCAGACCGGCGGAAGCGGGATTAGCGTCATCGTTGATCGCCCTATAATCACACGTCAAACATCTCGGTCTAATTCTTTACGCGGATCTCTGGAGGTTATGGTATACCCACACGCACACACAAGTCGTTTTTGTTAATTCGTATGCAATGTAACGTCATTTCTCTAACGAGTGCGTCGTGAGACGGGAAGGGACCTTTTGAGTTGCCTGTGTGAGCGTCACCCAAACCCTGCCCACTCGATGGAATAATATGTGACGGTCTTGTTGACTGCGTCCCACTCGCATAATAAGTGAGCCTTTTTTGTGCCAGTTCCTAGCCGACCGTGAGCTACGATTTCCATTGGTCGAAGGGGGGCTGCGGGTGACTCGATGACGGATGCGACAAGGTGAGAATGATATCGTAGTGGGTCCCCTGATGGTTTTGAAACGGCGTGACAAAAAAAAACAGATGAGAACATCTCAGACAGGACAAGCATGACTCGGAAAAACGAAAAAGAAACGTGTGTCCATCCTTTTTTTTTTCTTCCGACAACGAACGAACATACCAGGATATACCAAGTATTCACCACCAAACTTGATGCCGCTTCCCATGAAATAACCTCGTTCCCATAAATCTCGAAAGACGGCGCAGCGGGCGTGTTGGAGAGGTGATTCGGGATAATCCCATATGCCAGCTTCGCGTGCGGCGACCAGGGTTGTGAACGAATGGGCGGATGGGGCGTACCAGTCGAACGTGGAAGATGCTCCGGGGACATGTACCGTATACGGCGCGGTCGAGTTTCGGGGTACGGTCGTCCGCGACGCGTCCGCGGGCTCAGGAGCAGACTCGGTGTTGGGGGGCAAGGAGACACGCTCGTCGAGCGGACCCGCTTTGTGACGTGCCTTTCGTTCCTCTCGTTCCTTGCGCTTCAAGATGGCCGTCTCAGATAGGGCGCGATCTGGATGGAGGGCCTCTCTGGCATCGTGCTCCTCTACGAGCGCCAGTTGGGCTTCGACGCCGCGGAGACGCTCCGAGTCCCACTTGGCCAGTTCAGATGTGCTGGGGTCGTGGTGTGCGATGTGGTCGTCTACCAGTATTGCAAGACCTTGACCCAAATTGGTATTACATAGTGGCGGTTGAACGATCTGGCCTACCCTTATCGACGAGAAGGACGACCTCCTCGGGCATGAGCAATAGGGGGACGCCCAGAAATACATTTTGTTGTGAGAGGTGAGGAAGGGTCCCGGTCAAAACGCCGCAGATGCGGTGGTGTGATCGTAGCGTCGCGATGTCTGGTAGACTGTGTCAAGCAGCGGAGGGGGTTAGAGTCTGGCTTACCGTCGACGTCCCAGACATACGCTTTTTTGTTCGACACGCGCAGCGATATCAGGTTGGTTGAAGGCATGGATGTAGTACAAGGAAACACTCTGATTGGACCAATCTGATGATTATCACTAATAATTCACGTTTTTTTTTCCTACTTTGCCGCCCTCTCTGATATGGCGCTGGCTCCTACACAAGACGTCATCTTACTCTTCGGAGACTCCCTCACTCAAGGAGGATGGGAGGCGTCTGGATTTGCGCAGCGGCTGGCGTGTATGTTTGATGTGATCTACAGGTCGATCGACCACTCAAACCGGACTAGCTGCCTATGTTCGCAAGTTGGACGTGATCAATCGAGGTCTCAGCGGGTATCAGTCTGACTGGGCGATTCCAGTCTTTGAGCAGGTACTTCGTCGACAACTCATAGATGATCGCCGTGATATGGATGTCGGATAGATCCTTGCAAAGAAGGACGAGCAGCGTGCTGTGCCCAAAGTGCAGTTGCTGACCATCTGGTTCGGGGCCAACGATGCTGCGCCGCTTCCAAGCGAGCAACATGTTCCCCGAGACCGCTACAGGACCAATCTGGCACACCTGGTGAATATGGTCAAGTCACCGACGTCGGCGTACTATTCGCCTGATACCCGAATCATATTGATAACACCACCACCAGTGAATAGTTACCAGTGGACCGGACGCAAATTTGCGGATACCAAGTCGTATGCAGAGGCCACAAAGGAAGCTGCTGCGCATGTGGGCGTGCCTGTGGCGGATGTGTGGACAGCGATCTGGGAAGCTGCCGGACGCGATGAACGGGCGTGCGAGCGGTTCCTTTATGACGGGCTGCACTTGAATGCTGCCGGTTATGAGGTGAGGACAAAAAGCACACGTACCAGAGTGGGCGACTGAGGAGAAGTCGTACTAGATCATCTTTGACTCGATCATGAAGATTATCGACGAGAAATACCCAGAAATTCACCCCGAGAAACTGCAGATGCTGTTCACTCCGTCCGTCGACCCCCTCGCACTAACATGACCCGTTCGCTGATCCCATTCTCAAGGTGGTCTGAGGTGAATGTGGAGTCGCTGGCCAAGAGGTCTGTGCTGGCGTAGTAGCATCCAATGTATTGTTCTAGTCACGTGACAATGTGAACATGGGCCAAAGAAAAGGCCAAACATGTTCTTTGAACGCTCGTCCGGTTCCATGATCGTTCGGACTCGCAATTGTGTGGTGTTTTTTTTCTTCTTCTTTCCTTCTCGGTTCCAGTTCTGTGAGTTGTTCTCCATTTCAGCTCGCCGTCAAAGTCTTATTTCTCCACGTCATCCAGGCGCGGTCTCTTCCGCTAATTCATTCATTACGTCCAAGGTAGTGGCCTTCTCATATTCGCCAAAGCGTCTCCTTTCGTCATAAGCGAGACAGCTTCAACCACCTTTGGCCGACAATAGCTTTCCGTTCTCTGTTCCACAAGTCCACCTTGTCACATACTGACTACCTCTTCGTTAGCCTCTTCTGGTCGTGATTAAAGCCCTTTTGGATCGTATTCCCGTCAGTATTTATTCCATGCAGTTCCTGGACCCCATCTCCTCACTCGCAATCCATATCATCTCTTATATTTTGTTGCTTCCCCAACTCATCTCTTGCCTTCATGCCCAGTATTGTAGATCGCAATTCGAACAGGAGGCACAAGAGAATTCCCGATTACTTCCACCGCCCTCAAGTTATGAACTTCCTCTCTACTATATCTTCGGCTTCCTCCCAATATCTCAGCGGCTCTCTTGCGCCCATTCGCAAACGTACCCAACATACCAAACCCCGTGATGACCTTGACGAATTTCTTTCCTCGGATCTCGAACTCTCGTTCGCTTCTACCGTGTCCCTCAATTCCCCCTCCCCCTCCCGCGATTACGTCAATATCACTCAGGACTCCCTTCAAGACGATGCAATGGATGTTTCTCCCATGCCATCTCACGTCGCACGCAGGGAACCCGTTCAATTCAGCAAACCTACCGGTCGTCCTCGCGCTTACACCAGTGGTGCACGCATGTTTGGCAAAGACATGAGCAACAACAGTATCTCGTCCTCAAACTCGACGTCCGGCACACAGTCTGGCCTTAAACATACTCAACGTGCTGCCTTGCCTTCCGAGTGGTTCTCCGCTAAAGCATCGGAGCAGTCCTCAGACGAAAATATCTTTGCACCCGTAAGTTCTTGTCCATTCGGACTCAGACTAGCTAGACACGCTTACACCTCTTTCCAGCCCGTTGAAACCACTTCTCTTCTTTCGGACGACGCAATGGATGTGGACCCCGTTCCAGCTCACAATCAAGACCCTTCCAGCCCCGCTCCCTTGTCCGCTGCCCCAACGATCACTGGATTCAACATCTTTCAAAACACTACACCTTCGCTGCCATTAGAGTCCCTTGGCACTGGTGCTGGTCAGCCAAAGAAGAGACGTTCTCTATCCCCCGAGGGTATCAGTCGAATTGAGCAAGATGATCCCTCCTCTCCCCCTCCTTCATCACCGTCCCAGCATAAACTCGAGCGCATGGGAAGCGGTCCTTTGTTATCCCACTTTAACAAACCAGCATTGCAAGGTCTCGGCATCCCTTCAAACCTCAACAAACGTCCCCGTCGTCCCGCTTTCTCCGCCGTAGTACACCCTGTCCAGGGGGGGGCCCGTTCCGCGTACCCTGCAATGGAGTCGGAAGAAACACCTTCCCAAGGTCTTGCTCCTCCCATGTTTGGTCACTCCCGTCGTGTTGTTTCCGCAATGCTACCGCCCAACGGCCCTGATATGTCGGATGAATCTTTTGATGGCCCAGACATGTCTTCCCCGGCTCAGGCTTACATCAGGCGCCAGAAGACCAAGACTATCCGCCGTCGTGATGGGACAGAAGACTTCAAGCCTCTCACTAGTGCCAGCCCTACGGTAAACGAAGGGGTTATTGAAAGTCCATCTGCAAAATTCATGCTCGCAGGATTCGGCGACAACGAGTCCTTGGGCAAGACTCTTCCATGTCATCGCGTGCGTGAGGACGGTCTGATGAGAGTTGCACCAAAGACTGTAAGTCATTCATTGTCACGATGGAGCCATTCTAATCTCTTTATAGCTGGATGGCCTGCTGGACGGCGCATACACCTCTCAGATCGCCCAATTTTATGTGATTGATTGCCGCTTCGAGTACGAATATAATGGCGGCCATATCCCGGGTGCCATAAACATCAACACCACAGCCGGAGTAGAGGAATTCCTCCTCTCCCAGAACAGGCCTAAACCATGCGTTAGTGGTGATGCTACGAGGAAAACAATTCTGGTCTTCCACTGCGAGTTCAGTGCTAAAAGAGCTCCGACGATGTCAGTATCTTCTTTATTTCTGATTCAACATTCTAAAAATGCAACAGTGCCAAGCATCTACGCTCTAAAGACCGCGCCATGAACAACCACGTATACCCGAAGATCCACTACCCGGAGGTGTATATTCTGGAAGGCGGATATTGCGCATACTATAAGCATTCTGCGAGCCGTTGCCAACCTCAGGGCTATGTGTCAATGGACGACCCTAGTCATGCGCTTTCTCGTCGTGAAGACTTGGATCAGTTCCGGAAGGCCAAGTTCGGTCGCACCAAGTCCTACGCTTATGGTGATCTCGGTTCCAAAGTTCTCAACATGACTCAGCAGCAACAGCAACAGCAACAACCACAATCCAAGCGCAACACCGCTCCTAGTTCTTCTCAGCTGTTCGCTGCCGCAAACGCTGCTCGTACTCGTCGCAGCGGGCTCTCCACTCTCACCGAGATGGGCAACCTCACTCTAACCGATGACGAAGAGACAGACATTGGCGATAGCCCCTGCCCGCCCCCAACCAAAGGTACTTCTTCGAAGGTGAAGAGACTGGGCAGATCTATCGGACGAGCCGAGACTTTTGATGCGGCCCGCATGGCGGCGTACTGATCTTGAGCTCACATCCGTCTGTCCTGCTTGTCACCCTTCTTGCTTTCAATTTCTTTCTATTGCTGGTCATGCAGGTTATCATCGCGTTATTCATTGGAGTTGTTCGACCGTTCTTTCGACTGCGGTTACCGCTATGCCTGCTCTCGGCTCGCGTTTTCTTCTCTCGCATGGCACGAATGTTCTGCACGCTCGTTATGCCACGATGCCACCGATCCAGACCTCGCCAAATCTATGAAAGCCCTGACGCGATCCATTTCGAATTATTCAAAGTGCCACTAGCATCATTCATCTCTATCATCTCAACTTTAGCCAATCGAACGATCGCATTCCACGCTCCATTTGTTTGACTATCTCGCAATTAACTGGCAGGTCTCCGCACGGCGAGCCTCGCACCATCTGTCATCACATCTGCGCATTGGACGGTTCATTTGCCGCCATCTTCCAATGTTTCCTCGATCCTATCTATCTTCCGCGTTTTCTTATTTATGGCGTATCTTGCGGCGGCTCCAGTTATTTATGTCCATCTACGCCAAGAAAGATCTTTTCCCCCTCCCCGTCCATCTACTTTCCTTTTTCTTCTCTTGCACATACACTGAACTTTCTCGTCATCCCCAAGTTTTGGTTACGTTTCCTGTTTGCATTGGACTCTGTCTTTTCTTCTTCTCGTGATCATTCAACCCCTTTTTTTGAAGACCGCTAGTGGGTATAGTATGATTACTCGGGGGATTCCTGTTTATCGACTCTTTCTTTCTTTGATTTATACAAATGGAATGTGATGATGTCTTTTTGAATGTCGCGGTATCGGATGGAACTCCTCTGGTGGTAAGCATCAAGAGTATTGTAGTGACATCGCCATCGGGATCAGTTGTATCGGTGCTAGTGCTACTTCCGCTCAGCCACCCTTCCTTCGGTCCTCAAGAGTGTATGGCTGAGGGGAGGTAAGGGACTTGCAGAAAAGCAATTATTTGACCGACACTACAAAGTAATAGACACGCAAGTACACAAAAAGCTTACAAGAGAGAAGCGTCTAGATCATGTTGAAGAAACAAGGCTTCCGAGAAATATCTCGCCCGCACAGCTCTTCCACCGAAATACCTGCCATCCATCTCTCTCACAGTCTTCCACGCTCCCGACGGCCCTGCAAACAGTACGAAGATGCGGACAGCCTCTTCGGGATTCGAAGGAGGTGGATAACACAGATGGACAATGACTCGCTCAACGGTGCCATTCTTTGAGCATTCATCGCCTGGACGAATCAATATGTTAGCCCCACGGGGATCACTCGACGCATCGAATCAAACGCACCAATCTCATCT
Source organism: Hemileccinum impolitum (assembly GCA_003316335.1). Classification (NCBI taxonomy): domain Eukaryota; kingdom Fungi; phylum Basidiomycota; class Agaricomycetes; order Boletales; family Boletaceae; genus Hemileccinum; species Hemileccinum impolitum. The sequence goes on along the minus strand of QFEQ01000146.1, from coordinate 84,627 downwards.
CGCAGATCGCCATCATCAACGTCTTCAGCGTCCACCATATTCGTGAGTACGACCACCCGACTGGGATCACCAAACCGCTCGCGGTCCTCGCGCGCTCTGGCATCTTCATTATCATTAATGATCCTTCCCCTCTTGGAGCCGATTGCAGTTTTGCCCTGAGCTTGTCCCGCAGCCTTTTTCCTTTTCCCATTCTTGGTTTGTGAGACTTGTTCAACGGTGAGTGCATTGACAATGCCTGAACCGTCTGCTCCCAGACCCTGGCCCTCTTTATGACCCCACTTCGCCATGAGACGAGCAGCAAAATTGTGCGGTTCACGTCTACAAATCAGTGCATTTGAGTTACCCAACCACTCCGAGGTTCGATAATACTGACCTTTTGGGTGCACTCTCTTCCTCCATAGGTAGGGGCGGAGCGGGAGAGTTGGTCCCAGACTCACCTGACCCGGTGGAGATTGCGCCGGCGGTAGCAGCTAGTGCACTCAGCTTCGCAGCAATGTTGGCGGCAGCCTTTACTTTATCTTGGAACCCACTCGGAATTTGTCCCGGAGGAGGAGGGACATTGGCGGGTGGAGCAAATGGGTTGTATGCCAAATGCGGAGGGGATGGAGGTTCAGCGATACTGGGGGGCGCTGATGGAGGCTGCGAAGGAATGAACGGAGGTGCGGTGGGTTGAAGACCTTGGCTCATGGCAAGACGACGTTGGTGGGCCTCTTCTCCAGTCTCCGCAGGATCTACGGAGGTTGCTGGTGGCTCGACCACGTCGTCTCCGAGGGCCGTGTCAAGATCTGCGTCAGGATTCACGTCATCGGCGAGTTGAGATGGCGACGGGCTAGCGGTTTGAGCGGGCTGGCCGACAGTAACCAGAGCTACTCGTCGTTGATACGCTTCTTCCCCAGACATATTTCGGTCTACATGAACTGGTGCAGGGGACGGCGCTCTTGGAGGGGCTACACCTTGCGACATTGCCAGACGTCGCATATATGCGTCCTCGCCGGACATATTGCGATCCACAGTGACGGGAGGGGTGTCGGTAGACCCAATGCCACGCGATCGGTCATCATCAACGCGAGACCACCGGTCAAACGTAATACGTTCATCAAACCTCCCTGAACAATCGTCAAAAATGATACGAGAGTGATCAAAAACTGTCAACAGACCAGTCTTGCGAGGTCGTTCATCTTCACTCCCCGAATCGGTTTGGTCACTGTCTCTATCTCTGACATCGCGTGCACGCTTCCTCTCAGTAGCTCGCTCAGCAGCTCGCTCGATGCGGTCACGTTGCTTCCAGAGTTTGTATTCGTTGTAGTCATTTGGCTTGAGCGGGTCATACTGTTCCATAGGGTCCCAAACAGCGACAGGCTGCACATTCTTGTTCTGGACGCGACCGATCAGATGTGAAGACGGACTTGATGCCGTACTCACCTTCTTCCCCTTCTTCCCGCCGCCGCCACCGCCAGGGCCCCTGCGCCTTTGATGGGCCTTGAAGCCATTGACATCTTCATCGAGGACCATCGACGGAGGTTTGACTTTCTTGCCCCCACCTTCCTTCTTTCGCCATCCGGTGTTGGGTTCTTCCTTGGCATCTGCTTGATCATTTTCAGTCGTGACCAGTTCAGGCGGGGCGAACACGACAGCAGTGGCAGAGACAGTCGCATTCGAGTTGGCCGGGACACCGAGAATCGGCGGTGGCGCAGAAGCCGCTGAGACTGGCACGGGCGTCGCCCCTGGAGGCAACCTCGTGAGGGCCAGTTTCGCCTTTGCTTGTGTCCTGCGAACCGGTGCGAAAGCGAGTGCGGCAGACCATCCTGAGTCGGTCGAGGAGCAAAACGAGGAGGGGAAGTTGGCAGCGTGAAAATGGTCATGATTGCGACACGGTCAATATTTTGACTGTACAAATCAAGGCGCAGGAGAGGGGGAGATACCGGCTGTAGATTTTCCCGCCACCGACCCTGATCCAGATCCTACTGAAGTCGCACCTCCTTCCTCGACGCTGGTGGTGCTCGTTGGCGCGTCGGGCGTCTGCAATGGCACATTGGAAACTTGATTTTTTTCGTCAGGTTGCGTTTGAGCGGGTGCTGGCGGAGGAGCAGGAGGAGCAGAGGAGGAAGAAAAGCTGAGGGTTGCACCAGAAGAGAATTGAATTCCACCGTAGAGACCTCCCGCTCTGCTCGACATCTTCAAGGAACGTCCAACAGAATCGTGCGAATTTTAGTCACCCTTTCAAGCTTAAATCCTAGGCAAAATAAATATTTAAATATTTAATGCTTAGTACCATTCCGTGGCAACATCTAATGGCTAATGTACTGAAAGACAAAAGAAACTTCGGGAAAACTGATCTCTGCTCGGAGAAGATCATCATGGTTCCCCTTCAACTCCGCGTTCGTAAAATGATTCCAGCTAGGATCAATTTCGATCAGCTTTCTAGCGAGTCGTTGGCTCCAAGACACCTACGTGCTCGCATCTCCATATAACAAGGCACTGCTCTTGATGACCTGCTTCCCGTTCTTGCATCGCTTGCATTTGAACGTGTCATGCGTATCACAAATTGTGTCTTCATTGAACGTGAAGAGCTGTCGGAGGGACTCAAGCGAGAAGTGTCTTTCAGCATCCTCTTTCTCATCGACCACTGCGGAGGATAGCGCCTGCTTGGAAGCTTGTCGTTGAAAGATCTTCTCTTCGATGGTCCCGGTAGAGATAAATCGATAGACGAAGCCTGTGTATAGGTCAGTCAATGAAACCTCGGAATCTTTATGCTTGACATACACTCTTTCTTCTGCCCATCACGCCAAACACGAGCGAGAGCTTGTTGATCAGCAGCTGGGTTCCAATCTTAAAACCAGCCTCGCTCGTTACTTGATCGGTGCATGACGAGCGACCGTACATACCAGGATCAAACAGAATCAATCGATTCGCTCCAATAAGATTGATACCGCATCCACCAGCTTTTGAACTGAGCAAGAAAATGAACTCCTTCCCATCGAGGTCATTAAATTGATCGACGAGTTTTTGACGCTTTGTGATCGTCATGGTCCCATCTAAGCGGAAAAACCCATACCTTGCGCATGACATGAAGAAAGTTGATTGAGCAAAGAACTTAACGTGACGCACTTTTTATTTCGACACAACTTCTCAAATAGGTCGAGCGTCTGGGTATAGTTACTAATGAGTACGATCTTGTCATTCGTAGTCGTCTTAATCTGATGCAAGAACCTGTGAAATGGCGGATGAGATCAACAGCATTTCAACGAGAATCACACAGGGGACAGTCACCTCTCTAGGACGACAAACTTGCCACCCCATTCACACCTTACGCCTCTGTCTTGGTTCCTCCCTCCATTCCTACCACCACCGCTGTTTCCCCCTCCCGAAGCCCCCACGAATCCATCGGGAATGAGCGCTTCCGAGCCTCTGAGATCGTCTGGCAGGTTGAGCAATTCAGGGTGATTACATAGCTTCTTCAAGATATTGATGGCTTTCAGAGGTTGCGAATCGGCCCCACGAAGGAGGGCCTTGATTTCCGGAGACGAAATAAAAAGGCGGTACAAGGACAATTGAAAAGTGGATGGTTTGCAAAAAACGACGTGTTCGTACTTGACAGGCACTGCAAGCAAGCTTGTATGTCAGTGTTTGATCCGCTGGCTTTCGATAGCATGGAAGGGTACACACGATACTTGGACAATAGATCGTTGGTACGCCGGATGATGAATTTCGTCACAAGCCCACCAAGCTCCTTGAGTTTCCTCTCGGATTCGGCTTGTACCTCAACTGATGAGCTTGCATCGCGACCTCGGATAATGGCGTTCTCAAAGTTTTTCCTGAAATTCTCGCGGGTACCCAGGAAATTGGGGTTGGCAAAATTAAGAAGCGAGAAGTACTCTGAGAGGTCATTCTAAAACCAAGACGAGAAACATCAGTACTCAGGACGCGTACAGAACAAGGCTAAACGGATACCTGGATAGGCGTACCCGTTAATATAACGCGCCGCTTGACATCGAGTGCATTAAGGGACTGGAATGTGAGGGAGTCTGCATCAAAGAAACAGCAACTCTTTAGGCGCGGGCGTGTCGAATAAAGCAAGGGGCACAGACCAGAATTCTTGAGTCTGTGTCCCTCGTCACAGAGCAGCAGACCGATACTACAACTGGCGAGGTGGGCCGATAACGTCCGAAGGGTCTCATACGACACGATCATCACTTCATTGTAATCAGATAACGTGTCATGAGTAGCAAACGCATCAAGAGACAAGAACAAACCTGGCTGTGTAACGTTGCGACCCTTGGCCTCTACCCATCTGCCAACTTTTTGCAACAGTTCAGCCTTTCCACCCTTGCCGTCAATTGCTAGCGCGGAAATTGCGTCCTTTCCCAACCACTTGACTAAGACACTACTGTCAACGCTGCTGGATAAATACAAAGGATACGACATGCCTAATTCATTGGCCCAATTCTTGACTAAACTAGATGGACACGCTATGATGCACTTCTCGATAGTCGGTTTTCCAGCATGCGGAGACTGTTTGACCAAGGTCCAAAGAAGAGCGATGCATTGAAGGGTTTTACCAAGACCCATCTCATCGGCCATGATGCAACCGTATTGATTGTCTACCATCATTCCCGTCGCGCATTTATATAAAAACTACGAATCCCTACATGAGCGTCAACGGGGATAGGGCGTGAATGCTTACTTTCACACCCTCGATTTGATGTGGACGAAGAACCTTGGAAAGGCGAGGATCGATTACAACAGGGACCTTTGGAATAGTCTCCTTCTTGCCCTTGCCTTCGCCCAAGAGCGCGCGCAGACTCTTGTGGGGATTATACATGCCAGCCGTTTTTTCCTGTGCCTCCTTTACGGCGCGTTCCTTGGCCTCTTCCTTCTCTCTTGCCTTCTTTTCCTCGTCAGTCTCTCGATCGTCTATTGTCGGATCGTACAGCACGATGGCATGGTCTTCCATTGGGTCGTGTAATGGCCTGGGAATGATCTTCGCCTGGGGTCGTATACCCAGAGACACACCGGTTGGGACCAGAGGTACGACTTCACCGCTCTTGTTTGTCATGGTTGGCATCGAGAACCTGCGTACTGTCATCTCGAATGGCCTTGGCTTGTACACCGGGAATGTCTTGATCGCGGCTTTGAGTTCTTCCTCGTTGAAAGTTCCATCTCTGTCCTTGTCCTTTTTCTTTTTCTTCTTTCGCGCATCGTCCGAATCAGAGTCGTTCTCGTCCCCCTGAGATTCCTTGTATGAAACACGCTTGCGTTTGCGGGCTGGTTGAACGCGTTCTGTGGACACCAAGGCTGTGGGTGGCTTGAACGGTTTGTAGACGCGGGTACTTTCCTGCAGACGATCGACAACGCGTCCATCCGCCGTCGTCGGTGTCCGCTTGAGCATAATGAGAGAGACGCGTTGACTCACGTGACCAATCACAGCCTGAGCTTGCATGTGGCGACCATCTCCCTCGCCAGAAGAATCGTGGAGTGATGCGTCTGGTGACAACGGTGACGGCGAATGGCCAGTCAAGGCCGTCGTCGGCGAAGAAATATGCCTCGATGGCGCCTCAAGGTACGCTATACTACACGACGAACGAGAATCGCCATCTCACCGTGCATTCGCAGATACGAAGTACGCACAGATACCCCATCCTACTTAATTTATGTTTCACGATATTTAGGTGAGATGGGAAAACTGGCACCGTCGGGATGGCTCAAATACCACTTGGGAAACGGATAAATTTGAGAGGACCGACCTCATAAGGCGATGGACTCGAGCACAGAAACGCGAGCGCTGTACCCTTGCAGATATCTCCCTCGACATGACAGTCCCGTGGCCCGATGACGCCGTTCACAAGCGTCTCACTGATCACCGCAGGCAGGCGTACGAAGAGAAGCTGGAAAAGAAGCGTCGCGCAGGTCCGACATCGACTGCCGATTGGGACGCAGAGATAGAGGCGGCATATGGAAGGTTGCAAGAGCCAGATATGGGAGAGACAAACTCAAAACTTAGGGTGAGGCGAGTTAACCCACCATCCGTTCCTGGGTCCTCAGCGAGTGCTCTTTCGACACCCTCACGGTGGGGTAAAATACCGTCGTCGGCATCGACTGCTTCCCCGCACGATCAGTCCACCCCCTTTGGACCCCCAGCTAAACGGGGCTGCTTTCACTCACGGGTGAATAACACCCCTGGCACCTCCCCACCCAGATCAGTCACAGCAACCCCTTCAACATCCACGCGCAAAGGACCGGTGAGATTGACCCCTACTTCGGCTGGGTCCTCTAGGGAGCTCGAGGTTGCACGGCGTACGCTTCCATCCGTCATCGTCTCTCAGCCAACGCTGTAAGCACGTCCCTCGCGCATGTGGCACTTCACCTGACTTTATATGCTAGACGAGGGCGCGTCTCGTCAGCGTGGAATAAAGCCGCAAAAGAAGCGATGGCTGCGACGGTCCGCATATCCCCTGCTATCTCTGATGATAATTTTCCACGTCACCTCCGCAAGTTCAGATACTTGGAGAAAGGGTATACTTTCCGGTATGTTTTACCCCTTAAACGAGTGGCGTGTTCACCTCTTATGCAGCGATGAGGATCTGCAAGAGACCTTTAATGTATCTCGTGGTGTCTTTACGAGGTGCAATTGCTCCACCTGTTCGGACACTTCAAATTGCCCTTGCCGGGAATTGTCCGAATTTTATGATGTGAGAGGCAACTTTTCGGCCTACTCTGGGGTAATTTCGTCACACGTTTCCCTGGAATCACTGTTGAAAAAGGGTCCAGGGCTTATTCACCTTTGAAATCCCGCGAGGTGTAGACGTCATCGAGTGTAACAAGGTTTGGCTTAACGACTCCGTGCTTCCTTTGACTCACCGCTTCAATGTTTGTCAGTACTGTGGGTGCGATCCCCATTGCGGAAACCGTGTCGTCCAACACCCCCGCGACATTGGTATCGAAATTTTTGACACGAACCGATATGGGTGGGGCGTACGTGCTCTGAAGGGCATTTCCCAGGGCAAGGTTCTTGGCACATATACAGGGTACTATTACATTTTCGTTTGCTACACTGTGGCTAACATGGTCATCGGTTCTCGCAGAATGGTGATGTATGTATGATCGTGTAAAGTTGAACTCGAGCTGACGATACCAGTCGGAGGGATGAAGTAGATGAGCTACCTGAAGAACATCAGGGTTACTTGTTCGACCTGGATAGCACCGAGGTGAAAAGTTCCGAGAATCCGGGGGGGAAATACACTGTGGATTCTTACGAGTGTGGTAAGGTTTCAGTGACGATTGTGATTTCTGGCCTGAATTGACAATTGTTGAAGGTAACTGGACGCGGTTCGTAAAGTAGGTGATGGACCTGCTCGCCGTCGTGTCCTGCTAAGCTACCCTCGATAGCCATTCATGCAGTCCGAACATGGAGGTTTACTGCGTAGTGTACGATACGATCCCATATGTAAGTCAGTCCCTTAGGGAAAGTTGTTGTCGGCTGACATTTGATCCTAGGTGAACATGCCATATGTCGCATTTGTAGCATCTGTCGATATCCCAGCGGGCGCAGAGCTTACGATTGATTATCATCCTTACGCGGGAGAAAACAAGAAGGGGAAGCGGTCAACAAATGGAGGAGATTGTAGATGTGGTTCGAAAGAGTGTCGGGGATGGCTCAAAGCGTAAGGGTAAAGCACATCAAGGACCGTATGCAATTGGTCTTGCAACGTACTGACGATGGTGTAGCTGTATTTGATAGCTCGGAGGAGCGACCAGTTTGAGCTCGTCGTCGTCGAAAAGTTGAATGTTCACGAGAATGCCCATTATTGAGTCATGGCAAGCGATTACTAGCATGAGCCGAAAATGGTTGGACGCGGGTGAACATCTGCTCCAGTAGTTGGCCTGGAATGCCCCCACTTGGACAGCAGCCTTGTGAACATACCCTGCACCAACATTCTCCCTTTACACGCTCGACGCACTCCGATAAATGTTTCTCGTCGAATCCTTCAGCCAAGTTTTCGGTTATACCTCGATATGCTGTTGGTTGGGCGCACAGTTCCCGTGAGTTTCGCGATTGCGTCCGCTGAGAACGCAGCGGCTATCTGACACCCTCACGCGATCCGCAAGGCAAATTCTAGAGAACATAAAGCAGCAATCCTGCGAGAGTCTTGCGCTTCCCTTCCTCTTCAACTGGATGCTTGGTACGCCGGAACTACGCCGTCGCGCTCACAGGGGATTGACCCGTCCTCGCAGGTGATGCCTCCAACTTGATTGGGTGCCTTCTCACACATCAGTTACCCTTCCAAGTGAGCCTAGTCCTTCCAAATCTCTTCATCGATGGTGATCACCCGAATAGACGTATCTTGCTACGTATTTTTGTTTGATAGACTGCGGTCTGTTAGTGCAGTACTTTTACTACGGCGGCGGTCCAAAGTCTCCCCCCATCGCTTACCCGCATACGCGCTCCCGTGCTACGTCCTCTGCTCGTCGACTATCGGTTGATGCTTCGCACTACCGCACCATATCTGCTACAGCGGGTAGCTTGGCCACAGCAGCCGCACTCGCCGCCCATTCAGACACTCATCCAGAACACCGTCGTCCGAGGAAACTCGGCCGCGACCCTTCCATCGATGCGTACTCCGTTGTCCCACACTCATCCGAAGAACCACAGGACGTAGGCGACGCTGTGCTCTCTGCGCTTTCAGAGAGTTTTCTTTCGGAGGGTGGACAGAGAAAGAGAGTCTCGTGGAGCCAGGAGAGGCACGAACATCCGAATGGTGTCTCTTCGATACGACGTATGTCGCCTGTGGTAGCGACAACGTCGCGTCACGCTTCTACGTCTACAGCCGCGTTACTTGCAAGAGGGAGGCCGCTGCAACGCGAAGCAGATGATCTACCCAGGGAGCAGGTGGCCGAATCAGAGAGGAGGAATGCTTCAAAGGCTAGCCGGAGGAGTCTCGGGATGGTTATGCTCGGCATTGGCGTGCTCTTTGGCGTCGGAAGATATACGACCAGCGCACGACCAGTAGTTGGAAGAGGGGTGACGACCGGGATGGTACTCTCTAATCAGAATCCTTCGCCCGTGACTGGTCTGCCGGGCGTGGAAAATCGGCTTAATCACCTTACGGACTCGCCACCTTTCTCTGTCGATGTGGCGCTACCTGTGCTTCCGAATGACGCTCTGTTCAGCCAGCAACGACAGCCCGACCAAGATGCGTCTTTCGATCGCATCGTAGGACGTATATTTGCTTGGCTATGCACCACTCTTTATCTGACATCGCGATTGCCGCAAATATGGAAGAATGTGAGTGGTATATGTATTTCAGAGTCGTTCGCCGTAACACTGATAGTGTCTCTAGTACGTCAGGAAGTCTGTTGAGGTGCAACAAATCACTCTTCGGTTCAGGATGGCTGATTCTGATCCATGTCGTGATAGGGCCTTTCGATGTATCTCTTTATCTTTGCTTTTCTCGGCAACTTCTTCTATGTGCTGTCACTTGTGACTTCTCGCGAAGCTCTTCTCCCACCACCTGCTTCAACTGAATTCTATCGTGAGAGCCTTCCGTGCGTAGTTCCCATTCAAGCGCATCGCATCCCTTTGATTCATCCTTTTTCCCTTTGAGCAGGTATCTACTCGGCAGTGGTGGGACCTTTGTGTTTGATATCACCATCGTGTCGCAGTCAATCATCTACAAAGGGAAGCATCCCCGAAGGTTTGTTCGGAGTCGAGGGAATTCTCTTGTACGGAGTGCGGCACTTGCAGAAGAGACGGCTGGGTTGCTGCGAGGAGATGCGCTTGCGGCAACGCGGGTTCGTTCGGACAGTATTACTGCGCCACGTTCGCAGAGCCGGAGTTGAGGCGGACGAAGTGGTCTCGCTGTATACTGTGGACTGGATAGAATTTTGTGTTATACCGCTACGCGGCTAAATGTAAGGCCTGATAGGACCACGTGCCACCAGGTTAGCCGTTGGAGCCCCTCCACGGCTTGTTTCGTCCCATTCCCGTCCATGCTCACCGCCCCCAGCAAAGGGAGACAATGCGCCGACCCCGCGAGCGACCAAACTCTCGCTGAACCGTACCCAGACCAGCTCGTGCGGTCATTTCGTCGCCTCCTTTTCGCCTTGATTTAATGATCCCTGACATTGTAGCGTAACCTCGTCCTCAACTACCTCTGCCATAACTGCTACCTCAAGACCGCAGAGGCGTTTGCAAAGGACAGTGCTATCGAATATCTCGACAACGACGGCGATGAGATCCGACGGGATGGGCTGGGTACCTTTCCGTCTCTAGAGCTGCGTACCGAGTTAGTTAGGAATATTCTCCTACGACAGTGTGCGTCTTCCGAAACTCACAACCAATTGATCGCTCGTATAATAATGCGCCTCTTCCCCACATAGGCATCCAATTCGAGATCCTCTCGGGAAACGTCCAGGAGGCGATCGACCTCCTAAACCAACATTTTCCCAAAGTGCTCAGAGAGGACGATGGTGACGACGAGATGGTGACGGACGAGAACGCGAACCCTTCACGGTTCGAGTACATCGCAGAGACTCTAAACCCGACCCATCTCTCCCTCAACCTTCGCATCTTGGGATTTATTGAAGCGTGTCGTACAGTCCCACTCGTGTACACTCCGCCAATGCGGAGCAGGGAGGGTCCTATCTCTCCCGACTCGGACGTTGCAATTGCCGCGGCACCTCCCATGAAGCGCGACCCAAAAGATGAAGAAAAGCACCAGTCGGAATTGCTGATTTGTGTGCAGAAGCTATACGCGACCGTCAACGCCCTTCAGAAGTCGGAAGATCGCGCCATCTATCTGAAGGAGCTCTCAAACGTCGGAGGGTTGCTTGCATACACTGTTCCGGAAAACAGTCCGATGGCGAAATACCTGCACCAAGAAAGACGCGATCGCGTCGCGGAGCAGATCAACAATGCCATATTACGTTTGTCGTTTTACATACGTGCACGTGCACTGAATGACTTGCACCCCTTTGCAGATCACGCCAATGCGCCGTCAGTTTCGTACCTGGAACTCGTAGTTCGATACACACATTGTTTATGGGCCATGTTACACCAGCTACGAGTCAAAGTCCCTGCTAATCACCGACCGAGCGGGGTTTTTCTTCCCCTGAGCGCGGGCTCGCAGGATGCCGGCGAGTCCGAGAAAGAGCCATCCCAGGAGGTGAGTCCTGTCTGTGTTTTAATGGGACTTTTGTCTTGATGCAAATCAACGATAGGTTCGACCTTTCGACCTTCGACTTTTTTTAGACACGAGGACATAACTTGCCTCCACTGTCTTTACTCTTCGGACATGCTGGTTCTTGTCATTCTACAGTAATTGATCGTCGTCTTATCACATAGCCATTGAACATTAGCATCGTCTTATGTCGCACATATTTGGATCCGGATATAGTGTTACATTATTCATTGTAGAAGTCAGAAACTAAATTCACGCCTTCCAAGTTGCCCATTGTGCCAAAGTATTGTGCAACCGGATGGCAACGCGCATTCACAAGCTCCCCATCAACCATCTATTGGATAATTTTGACGGCCTCCCATCAGCCTCTATTCAGCTCGAGTGAGAGCTTCGGCGTGACCGGACATTCTCTCAGTCCGAGTACCTCTAATCTTCGCAATTTACGCCATTCTACCTCCTCCAGCCTCAGCGGTTTCCCTTGTCCACAAACGCGCAACCAGGTATTGTGGGACAAGTCCAAGAGGACGACAAGCGGACAGATTGTCGGCAAACGCGGCAACGGGATCCGATGCGGTATATTGATCAGCGCGAGATGGGTGATCGTCGGGGGAAACGCGAGGATAGTGGCGGCGCTCAGAGGGCTCGAGAGGACAGCAAGCGAACGCAGTGCGAGCGGTTCGCTGTCGGCGTCGGCGTCCCACGATGCCTGACTAGCTGTTCCGCTGTCACTGTCCGAGCCGCTGTCAGTGCGCGTGCCTTCCGAGCGTACTGAGGAGGGGAGGTCGTGGATGCCACGGTTTCTCCGGAATACACTCGGGCGGAGCGTGTTGCGCGGGCCGACGACGATGAGTTCTGTGTCGACGTGGGTGGCACCTCCACGGAGCGCATCGAGCTCGGTCTGGGACAGTGGTGCGTGGATCGCGGCATAGCGGACGAGTGCACGGCGGAGGTGGGCGGGGATGAAGGGGGCGACGTCGGCGAGGTCTGTCCCCGGGCAGGTCGCACGGATGAGCTGGAGACAGAGCAGCGTCAGTCGTGGGACTGGGCTAGGATCGGGGCGAGCAGGAGCGTCGTTGGATGAGAATACAAGCGAGAGCGCGCGTTTTCGCCATGCGGGGGTGTCGGTGACCTTGGCAGCGTCGCTCTTGACCTCGGACGGGGTCGTTGTGGGTGATCGCCAGCTCCTGGGTGGGCAGGGTCCGGGAACCCAGGAACGACTCGTTTCTGGTGCTCGCGTGGGGTATATGAGGTTGTACGGCAGCGTGGGTTGGTTATGGGCATGAGACGAGGGCGAGCTGCTGCCAGTGCTAGATGCAGGCTTGCGCTGGACGTTTCGCGCGTGTCTAAAGTGCTCGCCTCTGTGTACAGGGATCGCGGTGAGACATATTTCTGTCCAAGCTGAGGACAACCAAACCTGAGATTCTGCAAGATGTTGTTGACCTGTCGAACTGGCGCATCATCCTCTGGAGCTGTCTTTTGTGGTACCATGGGGATAATTCATACTCATTTTTGACAAAAGGTGCATACATGGCGAAACGGACATGAATTCATGCCAGGCATACCCTCATACAGAACACCATCCTCTCCCAACTGGCTGCCCTACAGCAACGCAGATCGTGACCGCACACAAGTTTAGTTCATTTGCCGGATGAGCTTGTTAATGTTAGACTCCCGGTTACCAAAGTCACCACCTTGGACAAAGTGTTTGAATTTCCGTGTCCTCCACCCGCCAGTGGGGTTCGAGAGCTTGAAGGGCCAAAGGAAGCTGGATGCCTACCACACAGCACGAAATGAGGAAAAGGTCCATCTCAGCAGGCAGTATACTGACCTGCTTGAAGTTTGGTCCCGCATTGGTGATTTCGTGGACAAGGTCCTCAATGCAGAGGATATCATACTTGCCAAGCTTCTCCTCAATGATAGCATTGTTAGAAAGGGGAATGCGTTGCTTGTTGATCTTGCCGTATCCACGCTTGTAGATCAGTTCACGGATTGATTTCAGGTTGGGCTCGCTGACGCTTTCCATCAACAGGAGCAACACGATAGCGTCGTAATAAAACCAACCCATAGGCAACATAAGGGTCGACCAACCGCAGCATCTGCAGCGTTGCCCTGGTCACCTTGACAAACACACCATTGTTGATTTGGAGGAGACGAAGCAGTTGAAGAATCTTGCGGGGTTTGGGTGCGATGCCATTGATACCACGAATACGGATGACGAAGTAAACTTTGGGTTCGGCAGGGACGTAGAAATCGCCAGATGCACGTGCAGCCCTCTTCAACCGGATTTCCTCCTGCTCCTTCGCGAGGTACTCCTTCACGTAAGACTCAGCCCGCTTGAAGATGACCTTGCGTTTTGCGCGCGCTGCCTGTGTAAAGTTTTAGGTTGAGAATGTACACGTACAGATGGAAATTCAAAGTGGAAAGATCAGTCCCGAAAGATGGTTAATTTAAGGCAACACAATGGAATAAACCACTAGCCACAATATATTGAAGGATATGCATCATAAAAGGAGGGCAATTGGAATACTGAGTGCTGTGGACGCACCTTCCGTGCAGCGGCAGCGGCAGCAAGCCGCTCTTCTATGGCCTTTTCGTTTTGCCTGCGCTTTTTGAGAAGGGTCTCCGGAACCTGGATGTCCTGCGTTGGGAGTCAGATCGCGCCAATTAAGATCGGTTTTTCGCTAACCGTGACCGAGGGGACGCTTGGCTTGTTTTCAGCCTACAGTAGCGTTACAGAAATCGGGTACTCACGTTGTCGAGGGAGCCATGGGGAGTGTTGAGGTTGACAGTTACTAGTGAGGATCCAGTGGCGGGCTACTACTGTACAGTTATTAGCTCATTCTTTTCCACGGTGGGCAAAATTCAAACATTTACGGTATTTCTCAGTTCGGATAAATTACGCCACTACTTAGGTGCATTGCGTGCGGTATAGTCTCCAACAATGCTTCGAGGGGGCACACCGGCGACAAATTTTTGCCCGTAACACTCCATTTTTTCAATTCTCTCAATGCCTACCATGTCGATCATCACCCGCATAATACCTGTTGACCTGCCATATGTATCAAATTGCTCTGTAAGTATTCCATGTGTTCTTTGAGCCCTGGCCCCTGTCACAGGCCCTGTCTGGCGAGTGCCCACTGACAAATTCATGACAGATTTGAAACTCCGACACAATGATAGGTATGTATCTATTTTTCTATTTCTACACCTGCTACATAGTACTCCCGCTGACAGGCTAACCGATGAACCGATGCTAACCGCAAGTCCTGTGATACTGAGTCGGCTTAACCACTGGCATTTCACTGAACTTGAAGTGTTGTACACAGCAATTACGAGCCACGCGCTAATGATGCTGTAACGTGACACCAGGAGGAGGCCATTTTAATTTAAGGGCCGTTCGTGGTGTGGTAACTTTGCGGCTTTTCTCTCTTTCCCCTTCACCATGGCACCACGTATGGGCTGGTCGTCACTTGCATTCCTTGCTGCTGGATTGCTGTCCGTGGGTCCCGTAGGGACTCTCGCTCAATCGACTGCTCAGTGTCTATCCTCGTTCAGTTGGGTAAGTCGCTCTGCCTAAACAGGATACCCTCTTTCACAGTGTTCAATGACTAGATGGATAATAGCAAGAGCCAGAACCCTTGTCTTGTTGCAGCGTATCTGCAAGGCGCGTGTAATGGTGGCCGTACGTCTCCTTCCTATTATGTCAACTTCTCTTCCCGAGCTCTTATCTTCAACCAGAGTTTTCTGTCGATCCTCTCCCAAACGGAACTCACTACACCGGTCCTTATGCTAGCGAACAAAATCAGTGTCAATGTAGCTCTGTCACGTACAACACCATAAGTGCCTGTGGTTTTTGCCAGAACCGCACATATATCAGGTAATGCACTCTTTCGACGAAATTCATTTGCCTGCCCTCATCTTTTCCCATCAGCTGGTCCGCGTGGGACTTCAATTGTACGGTTATCTATCCAGGAGTGTACGTTGTCGTATTGCCTTGCTCACACCGAGTTTACCATTTCAACAGTTTCCCTCCGGGTATCCCAGACGGTACTGCGGTGCCCCAGTGGGCATTTCAAGACGTGACGGTATGTATAGTTTTCAGCGGACATCAGCTAATACTGTACTGAGGGTTCTTTTTCAGATAAGCAATCTGTTCAACGTACCGCTTGCTCAGGCCGTAGGTGGTAGGTTACCATTTTTGTGATTGCCGAACGTAGCACTCATCAGATCACTCAGATAGTCCCGAGTCGACCGCAACCTACGCCCAATCCACCGGTTCCCTTGACGCAACGTCAATCAGTACTTCAGTACCCTTTACCGCCTTACCCTCAGCTGCTAGCACCAACACGTCCTCTGGCAGCAGTTCAAACACCGGAGCTATCGCGGGAGGTGTCGTCGGTGGTGTTGTTGGAGTTGCACTAATCGCGGGCGCTGTCGTCTTTTTCCTCATGAAGAGGAGACGCTCTCAAATTCCGCCACCGGCCCAATATACTACTGGTCCGACGTCACCTCCTGGGTCTAGTTATAATCCCGCTCCTTTCGCTCCCCAAATGGCACAACCCAGGCTCTATGTAAGTGGAAGGGAATTCCTCGCAAAGACCTTGTTTTCTGAAAGAATTCCAGGACCCGTCTGATCCCAGCACATTCCCTACTACGCCTCCTCCTGCCACTGTTACGAGCGGATCCAGCATCGTCCATAGTTTTGGTGCCGGTTATCCCGCTACCAATTATTCCACCCATTCAGTACAGCCCGGTGGGCACTACAGTGGCGTGCCGGAAATCTAAGGTATCGCTTTAGACATAAAATGTTAGCGTGATGAACGTCTGACTTTGCTTTTCTAATCATCGCGGCCTCAGCTCAATGACACTCATTTCATACATACCAGTTAGCTTGCATTCTGGTTTGGTTACTGTTCCACGTTCAAATATATCTTGCATAGTTTTTCTCTTGGAACTTTTGCTTTATATAGTTGTTGGGTCTTGTGATTTATATACGCTGTCTATCATTAATACCTTTTCCACTTGTGTCACCCCACCATCGATACCCTGAGGCTACGGGTTCATATTCGCTCGCTGAGCCAGTCCCCATAGTCGTTTGTTGGAAGATCAATTTTGAGAGCAACATCACTGGCACCTGTCACTAGTAATAGTGATAATAATCATTGCGATTGATGTAGACAAGTACAGCGTTGCTATTTTTCGGCCAAAGTGACAGCACACGAATACTGTCGCTACACCAGGTGACCGACGGCACCCACAAAGGAACTAGGGTGGTCGGCCAAAGGGTGCACCGTGCAGTTTTTTTTTCTGAGGCACCGAGAGATGAAAGATTGTCAAAGACGTAGGACAATCGAACATGTGGTGGACCAGCGCCTGGAAGTTGTTAAAAGATGGAAGAAAGACAGCGGGAACTACCCCGGTTAAATTTTGACTTTAGGGCGGGCCCCGCTTGACATTTTTGATCTTGCGAACTTCTGACCAAGGTGCGTCATATTTTTAAGTGGTTACGGTGAGCGTGTATCGAATCTGTGCCAGTGCATGATAAGAATGTCACAGAGTCCACACTCCGTTTGGACTCGAAGGAAAGACGGAACACCGCGCTATATCGCGTCAGGATCACGAGCGATCACTTCGTACCTCCACCGCATCATCGGATGCTCATATTTAAGCCGACGTGGGTGCGCAGCATTATATCCCAAACTCGTTATCTCGTCCCTTGTTCATCTCACAAAATGCCCATCTCTACGTTAACTCTGAACGACGGAAGCAACGTTCCCTGGATAGCCTTTGGAACAGGTACTGCGTTATTCAACAAGGATGCTACACAAGCCATTGTCGTTGCCATTCAGAATGGGTTCACGCACCTGGATGGAGCCCAGATGTACCGGAACGAGGACACACTCGGGGCTGGGATTGTCGCAGCAGGGAAGCCACGATCGGAATTGTACATCACAACAAAGCTGGCAACCTTGGCACCCAGCGAAACACCAAAGAGCGCGCTGGAGGAATCCTTGAAGAAACTCGGAGTATCATACGTAGATCTGTACCTGGTTCACTCACCAAAGCAACATGCCACGCGCCTCAAAGAAGTCTGGAAAGGCATGGAAGAAGCCAAGAAGGCAGGCTTAACCAAATCCATTGGTGTCTCGAACTTCACGGCAGATCACCTCAAGGAAATCCTTGAAGTGGCCACCATTCCCCCGGCTGTAAACCAGGTAGAGATACACTTTCTCTCGGCGTTGTAACTCGGTTTCTCACTGGTCTTGAAACAGGTCGAAGCTCACCCATATGTATGGAAAGCTCTTGGACCCAACTTCGCAGTTCACGAAAAGCACGGCATCGTAACTTCCTCCTATGGCGGTCTGTCACCGCTTTTCCGTGGCAAAGGTGGCCCTCTTGACCCAGTCGTCGAACAAATCCGCGTACGCCTGGAAACCACCCGGGGATCCCCTGTGTCTGATGGTCAGGTGCTCAACAAATGGCTGCAGCAGAAAGGCGTGCTTGTTGTGACGTGAGTCGATCTGGTTTCAATTTTCAGTGCGTGCTGAATGATCTCGGGCAGCACGTCATCCAAAGCCGAACGTATCAGAGAATACCTTGACACGGAGAACGTACCCGAGCTCACTCCGGAAGAGATTGAACTTGTCGAGACCACAGGGGGTAAATTGCACCAGAGATTCTTCGTATGTTCTTCCACCGTATGCAATACCTTTTGTCATTGATCCCCCCCCTGTGAAGCCTGGAAACTGGCCACCCGAGTGACTCGAAGAACGAAAGCTCAGGAATCGTCTATGAGGATGATTAGTTCATGGTGTACCATTATTGCTGTAAATTACCCCCAAGTCGCCAATGTCTTTCCAACGCCAACGGCATTGAGAGTCGTTAAACAGCTTCGAGTGAGTAGGGGACTGGCATCCGGCCCGGCCGGAACGATCGATATTATTCGTCGGTTTGAGTCAAACGATCTAGTTGAGAGTTGTCCGCTCAGGCCATTGGACCTCGTAATAGTCGTGTCGTCCAAGTGAGATTGAGATTCTCATGATGATGAACCATGATGATAGGGTGAGGGCGTGGTACCGTACTAGTAGTAAGTAGTACATGTCATGGTCGTCATGATGGATCGCACCGCCTCATCATCATATACTCAGGCTACTAGTACAGCTTGGGCGCTGAAATGGCAATGACCGAGATAAAGGTTCTGTTTAACACGGTCCCATGGACTCTGCAAAGAGAGTCCTTCGCTCAATCGTAGGAGCCTCGCAGCAAGTTCAAAATGCTACAGCTCTGTATTCCACCACCACTGGAGGCATCAGACAGGTCCGACAACACTCACTCGTTCGGCTCGAATTCGAGTTCCAAACAATTACCAATGCTTCTAGAGTCATCCTCGAGGCCCTCGATACCCCATCACTTTGTCGCCATTATATGCTCGATGACCGTTTGGTAGACTGGCTGTCTGGCGCAGAACCAGAAACATGTTTAGATACATTGAGGGAGATGGGGAAGCTGCTCAGAATTGAGCGAGAGCCTGGACAAGTATTCTCTGCGTTAACCCCAGCAAGATCTGCCTGTGAGGAAGATGAGATCCATGCGGCCATTGTGTTCTTCCAGGCTCGCAAGGCTCATTTTCACTTCTTGCTCACGACGGACATATGGTGAGTACCAAGTACTTCGATGGGCGCATGCGTGACAGAATTACACAGGAACCACATAACTCAGAAACAGACAGTTCCTTCTGGAACCGAGTGAGTATTCATCATGTCACGATCATTCCTTGTCACGATCAAAGTTGAAGTTCGGTCATACTAGCGAAGCCCGCGTGCATGGCCCAGAGCAGCCACAGGCCGTCCCGGCAATGGATATCGTGATAGAAAATCAGAAGAAAGAAATTGTTGGTATGTCCAGCCCATTCCTTGACAGCACGAGCCGCTCTCACCGACAGCACCCCGTACCTAGCTCAGAAAATGAAAAAGCTTTTGAAGCAACTCGACGTATTGGATTGCTCAAGGAAACAACGACAGACGTCATCGATGCGTCAATCCGACACATGCATGTGGTTGCTTGCTACGGACGCGTACAAGCTATGGAAGAAGGGGGAAGAGTCGTTTTTGTGGCTGCAAGGAAAAGGTATTACTTTCGATGACGCGAAAGTTTGCGTTTTTGACTAGAGTTGAACAGCTGGTGCGGGAAAAACGGTCTTGGCGTGCATTTATCCCTCGTACTAGTAAAGTCGTGATGCTAATCATGCTTACAGCTCGTCCGTCGTCGATGACCTCCAAAAGACGAAGAATGATGAAGAATTCCTGGCTTACTTCTATTGCGATTTTCGGACGAGACGGTCTACAAACTCTGTTGAAGTCATGCGTTCCATTTTTGCCCAGTTGATACAACGTCTCTGCACTGTCATGATCGACCCAGATGATCTGCTGGACGAACTGCTCAAGGAGAGCGACACTCCTGCTGGTACCTTCTACAATGTCAAGAGGATCTCACATTACCTGTCAAAAGTCGCAGCGTTATACCCTCGAAAGCCCCTCATCGTCATCGATGCACTGGACGAATGCAGGGAAATGGAGAGCCTCGTCGAGGGGCTCATCATGAACAGCAGGGACATGCAAATATTTGTCACTTCTCGACCTCTGCAGAACATCATTAGCATCCTCTCACCTTTCCCATGCATATCGATGGATGAAATGGCGACTGATTTGTCGGCTGACATCCTTCTCCACGTCACACGAGAGCTTGACTCCCGCCCCCGGCTGAGAATGTTCGATAAGAGGCTGAAAGAAGAGATCCAATACAGATTGTGTGCGAGGGCAGATGGAATGTGGGAAACTCTGATCTCTCTACTCAATGATCGGGCTAACAGTTGTATGGCTAAGGTTTCGTTGGGTGCAATGCCAGATTGATGCGCTCGAGAAATGTGCTTCTGTGTCGGACATTCGGAGGCTGCTCGAGAGCCTTCCGAAAGGATTGGAAGAGACATACCGGAGGATTCTTATCGCGATAGACAGGGATCTGTCTGACGCGCGCCTAGTGCGACGTGTATTAGTGTGGCTAGTGACTGCTCTGCGGCCCATGCGTATGCGGGAACTTCTCGAAGGCCTCATGATTGACCGGGTACGGCGAGCGTTAGACCCCCGATTCGGGGTAATAAAGGGCACCGATTTGCTGGAAGTCTGCAGGAGCCTCGTGGTTCATCACAAAGAGACCGACATCATCACACTCTCCCATATGAGTGTCAAGGTGAGCTCAGAGATGCAGAGGTCCTTCCTTATTCGCGTTTCACATACCATTTGACTTGCCAGGAATACCTAGCGGGAGAACTTGTTCTGGAGAGAATGCCGAGATATCATATTGTGCTGGAAGACGCGCACGAACGACTGGCGAGGCTCTGCATAGCGTATCTCGGGTTCTGTCTCGAGGATGGGAAGGAACCTAGAGATCGATCATCTAGGCTCATGCAGGCTACGTCCTACGCGTCTCGCCCGCTTCTGAAATACGTGCTTTCCCATGGTTTTAGCCATTTTGCTCATCTCGGATCAGACAATGTGAAGATCTTCGAAGACATGGAAACCCTCCAGCAGGTGATTGACCGATATGCTTGGGAGTGGGATCGAATGTGCAAATCGGTTCCGTCGGTTCGCTCTGGGATTCCATGGCCAACTTCGGGGCACGATTTCGTGTTTTATACCCTCGTTGCTTATGCATCTGGTTCTCTATTCGAAACCTTTGCTCGTCGTACACCGCTGAATCCAAGGGATGGCACGAACCCACTTGTATACGCTGCTCACTTTGGCAAAACGGAACATGCGAGGATCCTGATCTCGCGAAGCGCACGTGTAGACCATCCTGGTTTGGCCGTTGATGACACGGGAATGCACGAACCCGATGACCGAGACTCAGATACGAGCATGGGGAGTTCGGATATGGGCGACGCTGACGATAGCCAGGTCATGCCACTTGAAGTGGCTGTTGAGCACTGGCACGCAGAAATGATCGATCTACTCTTCGCGGAAGGAAGCACCGTATCGGACGAGTTGCTCATGCGTGTGCTCATAAGGCAGCCTGACAGATTTCCTCTGTATGTCATTAAAAGATTGCTTCAAACCGCCGAGTTTTATCAATGGGCAGTTACCTCCTGGAGCAGTCAACCCCTTCTGGAGGCACTGGTTGAACGCGAAACGGAAGACCCGGAAGAAAGCGAGGTTGGAGACCTAGTCACATGCGTGCAGAGCCTCGTTGACGTTGGTCGTGCACAAAACATCTCGGGACAAACAATCCTCCACATCGCAGCGGAAAGAGGGTGTATTCATGTTGTCAAACGCCTACTCCCGATATATACGATTCCTGCAACTCTTCCTGTGGATATCATCTCGTCTGCACTGTGTGGCGCGTCCCCAGAGCGTGAAGAAATCGTTCGTTTGCTCATCCTGCATGGAGCTGATGTCAATCCACTCGCGGTCAACGGAGATACCCCGCTACACATCTGCATCAGGTCATGTAATGAATGCGAATGTCTCAGACTTGCGCAACTCCTCGTTGAGGCTGGTAGCGATCCTTGTGGATACGATGCCGACGACAGACCACCCATCCACCTCGCTATAATGCGGGGATTCGTCTCCGTGGTCGCTTATCTCCTCTCAAAGGATGTGCCACTCCCCCGAAGAATACTGCCTACCACTCAGCGGACTTCACTCTCGAGAAAGGACGAGATGATCCGGTTGCTTGTCCTCAAGCGAGCCAACTTTGACGACCTTGATGACGATTATCTACTACAGGCTGCCATAAGTTCTGTCGACGAATCAGACACTCTGGAGATCGCAAAGATAATTACTGATGCTAGCTGCAATTCCTCAGCGCCGTGTAGCATGCGCGACGAGGCTCTCCGGATCCATCTCACTGTCATCAGCAACTATTTGCTATCGTCCCTACCCTCCGAAGACATCTTATCTGCATTGTTATGCGATGACAGTGTCCCAACTCGCGCACAGATTTTATCCTACCTTTTGCGCAAGGCGGACAACAGACAGTCTGCAGAGGAAATTAAACCCGCGGTGCAAGACATCACTCGACGGTTGACCAACAATGCAGACAGATCCCTGCGAGCCGCAGAAGCGTTTATCAGTATCCAACGCAACTTTTCCTCATGTGATTATGGTGCTGTACTGGCAGCACTCCTTGGCGACGCCGCGTCTCATGGAGCCACATCAACAGTAGAATATCTGCTTTCGCAGAACGTTTCATTACCTCCCCACGTCCTGTTCAATGCATTGTCGTCTACAACCCATGGCGCTGTCAAGATGGCTCGTTTACTCATTGCCAACGGTGCAGATGGACGTGTCCTGACGGCCAATGGTGATAATGTGATATGTGTTGCTGTCTCGACGCTCCCTACCGAGGAGCTATGCCTCGAGGCAACAAGAATGCTCGTCGGGGCTGGTTGCAACCCTTCCGCGCCAAATGTTGAAGGTTATGTACCTATCCAAATTGCTACAACTCGAGGATTTGGTTGTGTAGTGGAATATCTGATTTCTCTGGACATCCCCTTACCCTCCGACGTCCTATTTTGCATCCTAGAACATCTGGGTGGATCAGCCGAATATCGCTTGCAGATGGTCCGTCTACTGGTTGACAAGGGTGCCAATGTCCGTGCCATTGCCCCCAACGGCGATTGTCTTCTGCATGTTGCAATGAGGTCGTATGAAGAAAAGGAATGCCTCGGGATGACGAGAGTTGTCGTTGAAGCTGGTTGCGATCCTTCCGTATCCAACGATGAAGGTGATGCACCTATCCAAATCGCTGCAACTCGAGGATTTGGTCGTGTAGTGGAATATCTGCTTTTTCTGGACATTCCGCTACCCTCCAACGTCCTATTTTGCATCCTAAAACATCTGGGCGGATCAGCCGAATCTCGCTTGCAGATGGTCCGTCTACTGGTTGACAAGGGTGCTGATGTCTGTGCCATTTCCCCCAACGGTGATTGTCTTCTGCATGTTGCCATGAGGTCGTATGAAGAAAAGGAATGCCTCTGGTTGACGAAGATTCTCGTTGAAGCTGGTTGCAACCCTTCCGTGTCCAACGCCGAAGGTGACGTGCCTATCCAGATCGCCTTGACTCGAGAACTTGCTACCGCAGTGAGATTCTTGCTTTCCATGGCCACTCCGCTACCCACCAATGTCCTATTTTCTGTCTTGAAATTTCGGGGTGGATCAGCCGAATGCCGCTTGCGGATGGTCCGTTGGCTGGTTGACAAGGGTGCTGATGTCCGTGCCATCTCCCCCAATGGTGATTGTCTTCTACATGTTGCCATGGGGTCGTATGAAGAAGTGGAATGCCTCGAGTTAACAAAGATCTTCGTCGAAGCTGGCTGTAACCCCACCACCATCGACGCACAAGGAGTACCTCCTATTCGGATGGCCTTGGCTCGAGAACGTATCGCTGTAGTGCGATATCTAGTCTCGATGGGCGTACCTCTTCTTCCTGACAGCTTTTCCCTGATGTTCCCGTCGCACAAGTGGCATATAGATGTTACCTCTGTTATGCTTCGTGAAGGCGCCAGCATTGGCAATGCCCTTGCACCGAATGGAGACACTCTACTGCATGCTGCCATCGCTGGGATTTCTAACGAACGTACATGTTTCGAGGTTGCGCAACTTCTCGTAGAAGCTGGCTGCAGGACTTCGACACTCAACAATAACGGAAAGGCACCCATTCAGCTTGCCGCAGGCCAGGGATTCCCATCTGTGGTTGAATGCTTACTGATGGAGGGCGTACCGCTTCCCGCAAATATTCTACTCGCCCTCTTCGAAGACCGACGCCACTCAGTGCGAACGTTGCCCCCGGTCATTGCCCTCCTGATCGGAAAGGGGGCTGATGTGCATGCCCGTGCAGCCAACGGAGATACCCCGCTGCACGCTATTTTAGCACCACAGCATCAAATACCGCCGCAGGAAACGCGCTTCTTGCTGGAGATCGTGAGGCTCCTCGTCCAGGCTGGTGGAAGCCCTCATGCATGTAATGATTTGAAACAGACGCCCCTTGACCTCGCCGCAGCCAGATATCGCGAGATCGAGTGGTACCTCCGGTACGGTTACGGTTCTGGCAGGCTATGCCATCCCCCTGCTCAGCCAGCGGTCGCCGGTACGGCCGGTACGTGAACTCATAATGATGTCTTCCTTTCATCTATACTATATTCTATTCTTTTTTGCTTGTCACCCAGTCTTTCCATACCAGGACCAGATCCGGTGTTGCCAGTGTTCTGCCTCGCTTTGTCAGTTAGTACTTGAATCCTGCATTTCTCGGGAGATTGCAGTGGCCCATCCTGTTACCTAGAAGTCGAAGAGCGATTATCGACGTCGAGAGATTGCCACCATATCCTTTACCCTTCCACGATGCGTCTCGATGATGACCTGATTGGGCCCTCCATTGGAACGATCTTCATGCCTGGAAAACCTCCTTCATGCACGAACGTTTGGACGGGTCAGCAGCAAGAACAGTCACTTTGACAATGTCCAGCACTATCAACAAGTGGTGCGAAACCGACCAAGGGGTGTTTGCTGGACGAGTTGATGGAATCATCAAGGGTACCTACGTCAAAGATGCTTTCCACGGCAGCGATATCATACAAACATGTTCCATTGAAAAGTCGCTTGCTCCACCGTGACCGTGCCACTGGCAGTGGGTCTTCTTGATCTTTGGGTATCTTCGGGTTCCTGATCCTGCCGCAAAAATCCGTCTTCACGGAGCTCTAGTTTCTGCTGATGCTGACGGCACAGACCCTGACGAACGGGTGCTGAGAAACTGCCGGGATTGTGAAGCGTTGGGTCATTGGGTTGGAGGGGTGTCACATTTAATTTTTGACGCGTAATTTAGAGGGCGATGTTAAAAGCAACCCAATTTTTCATGCAGCCCTAACTTGAATGTTCATTACCGATGACGCGTGGACATGCAAGCGATATGGCACGCGTTTGTTGTTGGCGCCTACAACCATGTCGTCGAGCTCCTTCTCCTGCTCTACATACGCCTCTACATCAAAGTCACGCCTACAATCACTCTACTCTGACATCTCGCGGCAGAAGCACTCGAACCCCACGTCCTACCATGCATACGTCGATTGGTGGCAGCAGACATTCGAGGAACTCGTCTCTCGCGGGTGGCAGAGCCCTCACAAGGGCAAGGAGACAGACCCCCAAGATATCGAGCCAGAAAGCCAGAGCAACAAACTCGTGTTGACCGCGCGTCGAGCAATCGTCGACAGACTTCGGCAGGACGGCGTTGGGAAACCACTTGGACTTGCTTCCACCATCGTCCGTTTCTTTCACCCGTCTCTTCCCAACCGAAACTGACTAGTAAAGGCCGAACTGCATCGCAGCCGTGCCCTTGTTCCGTTGACGCAGTTTTTGACGTCTCAACAGAGCGTGTATGATCCCGGCTGGTTGCCCTACCGGGTCGCCTCGTTCCTAGTTGGCAAACCGCTCTGGTGGGCGATGGAGCAACTGGATATTGTTCGGTCGGAAGACGCGTACAGCGAGGCGGAGATGTGGAAGAGGGTGGACGGAGAATATGTCTTGCTCAGGCTCGTCGAGCGGGCTGCCGATGTCGTAGATGCGTCCTTGGGCGGACTGTGTCTTGCGGATAGGCTCTACACGGTACCCTCCTTTCGGAAGGCGTTTGGTTCCAGTCTCCTCCCTGGGGTATCCTTGAGCGAGACAGACATCAGAGTGTTGCTGAGATATCTGGAGAGGGACAGAAGGGTCTTGGTGCAGGACAAGGACGTGCGTCCTTTCTGTTTTCCGCTAGTATGCTGGGAGGTATTGATCATACTTTTCCTAGGTGGTCAAATTTGTCATGGATGACCATGACCGAGAAGTGACAGCTATTGATAGAGGCATTCTGGAGCTCAAGACCGCTGTTGCGAACCTGCACGATCAGGTTGACCGCTTGCATGGTAGGATAGACGAGTGAGAAGTTTAGTTCCCTTCTGTTGAGGCTATTCACTCAACGTGCGCATATAGGACCATCAAGCGCATTGCGATGGCTCTGCGGCAACAGCAAAAATCCATTGCACTTGCGCACCTTCGTTTCAAGAAGAGCCTGGAGGACGTGTTGGCCAAGCGTGTGGATGCTGTACAGAATCTAGAAGCGACCTTGATGAGCGTCGAGACGGCAGCGGGCAATATCGAGGTAAGGGTGACATTGTATTGGCGACCAGAGGCGTGCTCATAGTGACTACTAACCAGATCATGAAAACATACGAGAAATCTACGGCTACGCTACAGGCGATTCTCAGTCACCCATCCCTACGTCGTGAGAAGATCGACGAGACGATGGACGCGTTGGCTGCTGCGAATGCCAATGCACGTGAAGTTGACGAAGCGATCAAGATTGGAGGGGATATTGCCGCGGCAGAGGCAGGCCTGATTGATGATGCGGAGCTGGAGGACGAGTTGAACGAGCTTGTGAAGGAGGCTGAGAGGGAGAAAGCGGAGGCTGTGGATAGGCTGTCAGAGGCCAAGGTTCCTACCCAGATACCTGGACAAGGAGAGGAAGGTGGTCAGCAAGTCTCTGCGCAGCCCATTGCGGCTTAGGAGGAGACATGTCTGTATATGGCAATAGCCGAGGTGACGCGAAATGCACATTGTTTGACGCTTGAACTCGAGTGTAGAGATGGTCCCAGTCCGTCTACGCCATCCAAAGGGCATCGCGACCCTCCAACTTGATCTCGACGCACTCACCGTGCAAGATCTCCAACAACAGATATTTACGCTGTCAGAAATACCCCCTCCACAGCAAGAAGGTGAGCTTGTACCATATCACCCCTCGTGTGCGTTCGATAGACCCTTTGACCCTTTGACCAGTCAGATCGGGGTACCCCCCACGAACGTTGACCCTCGTGCCAGAATTACCCCTCTCCAGTTTGGGTCTCCAAGCCGGCGACCAAGTCATCGTGAATCAGAAGGTGCCCACCGCCACGACGACTAATAGTCCCCCCGCTCCAACACCCGCATCTCGACCGCCAGCACCTGCACGCCAAACCACTGCTCCGCTGACAACAGGCCCAGCGAGCGTACCGACGAGCTCAGGCGTGCTTGTGCACAGAGTACGTCGAACCAATCATTTCCTTGTCTATCTCAACTGAGTATCGTCCTTTGAACCAGGTCGTTCCCGACGACAACTCTTGTCTGTTTTCGTCGATTGCGCTCATCTTTGAACAGGACATCACGAAAGCGCAAAAGATGCGGCAAAGTAAGTGGCCGAACAGCGACTCTCCTGGAGAGATTGAACATGACGGGTATCCTGACAGTCGTCGCCGATGGCATCCGGGGAGATATGGAAACATACAACGAAGCAATTTTGGGGTACGTCGCGCCTTCTCGAGTACAACGTAACCATCGCTGACGGGACGTAGCACTCCGCGTGACAAATATATCACAACCATTCTGAAACCCTCAACGTGGGGAGGCGCCATCGAACTCGGTATACTTGCCAAGCACTTCAACACTGAGATCGCATCCATAGATGTCGAGACTGGCCGCATCGACCAGTTCTCACCTTCTGCCGGGGGTACCGGGTACAGGTTGGCGTGTTCCTGCAATGATGATGTTGGTGTCGACTGACGCCACTCGGGAGATGCACTGTCGTGTATTCTGGTATCCATTATGATGCTGCCACTCTGGCACCTATGGAAGATGCGCCAGAGGAATGGCATCAAAGCATCTTTCCCATCGTAAGCTTCTCTAGCCGACACGGTCTCTTGATATTGACGCAGGCACGAAGACATCGACTGACACGTCCGATCCTATTCTTGAAGCGGCCAAAAAGCTGGTCACGATCCTGCGAGAGAGAAGAGCATTCACCAACACTGCAACGTTTGATCTAAAATGCGAGGTGAGCGGTATTTTAAATACATATTGGTATTCCTGTTCACGTCACTGTAGCAATGTGGAAAAGGCCTCAAAGGTGAGAAGGATGCGAGGGCACACGCCCAAGAAACTGGACACGTACGATTTGGAGAATATTGAGGACTTTGCTTGGCACTCGTTGCACTCTTAGTTACCTGTCACGACTTGACTATCGATCTCCATCACCACCGGGACATGGTCGGACGCCCCGTATATCTCACTGCGAATTTCGCACATCTTTACTTTCTCCACTGTGCGTTCACTCAATACGACTGGTGTACAGAGCAACATCAGCAACCGGCTTTTTGTGTTGTGGAAAACACTTACACATGTCCAATCGCCACCCTATACCTTTCATACGGCAATTGAAGCGGTACGAGAAATAGGTATAGTGCTGGAGGTTCGGATTTCTATCTCTCCACACATCGACAAATTTGGCGGTGCCTTTGGGAGAAGAATCAGTGGCGTTGAGGATGTTTTTGAATGCCTCTGTTTCATCCAGCGTGTAACCAGGAGTTTTGTTCCAATTCGAACGCGGATTTGCGAGATCTTAAACGGCGCTGTGAGGATAAATCGACATGGAGTATACAAGCACCGACCTTTTGCAGTTGGTGCGACGTTCATGTCACCCATCCAAATCACCGGTTTCTTTTTGTCTAGATCGCGCAAATAAGGAGTGAAATGTTCATTCCACGTGTTCTTTTCCTTGAGCGTCTGTGTCATCGCTCGTCAGAAAATGCGGTCAGGAGGACAAGCTGAAGCACCTTGAGGTTCTGACCCGCGTTGGTCACATATGTGCAGACGACATAGCACCCTTCAAACTCGAGTGTTACAAGACGCCCTTTGATCTGATCGGGGTCCGGATGTCCTGGCAAATTCTTTGTGACCGAAATTGGCTTGATTTTGGAGAGTACCGCAGTGCCCCCTACAGCGTTGAGATGCCATTCATCACCCGGTGTCTTGTCAAACATGGACGTACCATACGTCTTTTTGCCAGAAATGGCCCAAGCGCGATAAGGAAAGCGGCTGGTGATGACGGGATCGACTGGTTCATTGTTCACCTGCGGCGCGTCAAGAAGATCCAGAAAAAGGCTCGACAAAAGCACCGTTGCTTGCCTTTGTCTCCGTCAAAACGAGGATATCCGGATCTTCCGCTTCCACGTAGTGTTTGAATCCCTGGGACGCGTTTGTTAATGTCCACTCGACGGTGTCTCGGGTACCTTTTTCTGTGCTGCGGCGAGCCCACACACGTTCCACGTGGCAACGCGTAGGATGCCTGCGGCGCGCGGTGGAAATGTGATGTTGACAGGCAATACTTTGTTGGTGGGCTGCCCGTTGGGTGCTTTGGCAACGTCTGGGGTACTCGCTGTTTTCTTTGCCCGCTTTACGTCTGGCTGTGATTCAGCGTCTGACGCAGAACTTGCGTCGTCGTGTTTCGCGGTAACTTTTCGTTTGGGAGGCATTGGGAGAGTCGAGACGCGTAGTGCAAGGAAACGCGCCGAGTTGATGTTGACGAGAACCCGTGACATAGGGGGACTTGCTTTCTTTGGTAGTTGTGGTGCGTACATCTTGTGGTCAAAGCAAACATGTAAAATATAACGTATATTGTAGCTTGTGGACCATAGACCATAGATAAAGATATAAGTACCTCTCCCCCAGCTCAACTGGTTGTCCCCGCGTCAGATCTTTTCACCTCAATGACTACACACCGCGGGTTCTCTGCATGGATCACATCGGAGGGTCATCCTCTCCATGAATACTCCGTTGCAGTCGACAAAAACACGAACAAGGCCTCGTGCTGGATACCAAGCGATGCGGGAAAGGTGGGTTACTGCTGGCGAACATCAGAGCAGCGATCTGATCACAATGCCACAGAAATTCTGCGTGCATTGGAGGGACGAAGGATCGCAAGTACGTTCATGTGGCTTCATCGCCCTGGGTTTGTCGTGCCTGGCCGGTTCCTCAACGGTTATGGCGAAACATGGAGAGGAGGCGTCCGGACAGGTCCCCAAACAGAACGACCCTTCATGTTTGCAGAGCAGACCAGCACAAGTAAGTTGTTGTCTCTTAGTCGACACCTTGCTCAACGTTGTGCGCCAACAGCCTCGGGAGTACAAGTCACCCGGGACGCTGGGACGATCATGCTGAAGATAAGGCTTGTCTCCACAGATGGCGCGAGGTTGGCGAATCCATTACAGAAACTCCCCAAGCCCTCCAGATCGCAGAGCAACATACTGAGCCACTGCATCAGGTAAGTACATGTATACGATCTAGTGAATGCCGTGAATTAAATGTTCAATAAGCTATGGAGAGGAGACGAATACCAACAAGCAGTATCCATTCACCTGGAAGGTGAAGCCGCATGATGGGTCGGGTAACCGTTCCTTTGTGACCTTTGAATTCCGATACAGACCCCGAGGTACGTCCAAGGTATAAGGGTGGTGCAAGCGTCCTGATTAACGTCTCAGAGTTCCTGCTCTCTCAGGGCATCATGCCCACGGAGGATGCCTACAGATACCACCGGCAGTTAGTCCAAATCTCATGCACGATGAGCCGCCGTGTGGTCAGCGCACCCTTTCCGTCCGGTAGTTTAACAAGTACGACACCGGACACCACCCCAAGTGGAAGCTTGGAGCGGATGAAAGCCGTGCAAATGCCATTACTTTCGCACAGCTGTAATCTGGCCGTCTATCTCGTGGAAGTAGTTGAAGACTTCCCTCATGCGAGCGGGTAATAGGACTGACGCACGCATTCACCCTGCCAAGTGGAAACCTCGCACTTACGATGCTCCGGATGATGTACCAACCCTAACAAAGGGGCGAGGAAGACCAAAGTGCTTGGGCAGCAGATAATGCCAATAACGTCGAAATAATTATTTGATCATACTGTCAGCACCATATTCTAAGCAAGTTACATAATGAATAGAACATTTAACCAACATTCACAGACCCACATGCATGAAAGGCAGCCAATGTTCAAATCGTTCCTTGTTGTCTCGAAGCCGTGCGACAGCACCGTGCAGCGCTCGCGCAGCATCCCGATGATCTGGTCTTGTGCCTGTCTGAACTAGTCGCTCATAAAAGTCCTTTGCCAGATCAGGTGCAAGCTTGTCGCTGATTGACCACATCGTACCAATCACCCCTCCGTATCCCGCAAATAACATTCCCGCTGCTATGTGGATCGCTTCATCAGAGAGGTCCTCATCACCCTGCGCTGTCTCACATGCGGAGAGGAAGGCAAGCCCACCACGGGATCGCAATAATGCGATAACGTCGGATACTCTCAAACGGCGCTCATTAGCGAGGCAGAGCCCACTGTTCGTCGGATTTGTAGTATCTTGGACTCCGTGGCAGGCAAAATGGACCCAGTCCGACTCTTTCATGAGGGTAAGGACCTCCTCGACCGTGCCCACGGAAGACTCCGTGAGGGTTACTCGAGTTGACAGCGAATTTTTGATAATCGTCCTGATGTGTTCCAATTCGATGAGCACACCACGAAGTTTGAATTGACCATCTGAGGGTGGCTGAGGGACAGCAAGAAGGCAGAAATCACGTCCAGATGCATCAGCAGATTTGCGCAAGGATGAGAGGATGCTGAGAGTGGGGATGTACGACGAAACGACAAAGTCGAAGACCTTGTGTCCAGGCTGTGAAAATTGGGGTTGATAAAAGCCAGCTGCATGGATGGGAAGAAACGTGAAGGGTCCAGTTGGACACCAAAAAATGCGCGGTGGGCGGTCCCCAAGGATCTATTCAGAGACATTAGCAATCGAGCCGACGCCAAGGCTAAGGAAGAAAGGCGCGTACTGAGAAAGCTAGGGCATCCAGCACCGGTTTGACAACACCTTTCCACAGGGCGGATAGGATGGACTCACACCCAATGGGATCCTGCGATATGGGACGCCCATACCTATCATCACAGGGCTCACCACGAGCTTCACGAACAAATTTGCCCAAGGAAGTACGAAGTTGCTTACATCGCTCAAGAGTGAAATTAGGCAGTGGTATATGGATGACCTGATCCGCTTTGGCGAGCACGATGAGTGCATCGCAACGGGATTCTGCAGCGTTGAGGATGACGACCGGTCCAGAATGTGCAGCAGTGCGGAGTTGAGAGAAATATTTATGGAGGAGGAATCGCTCGAAACCAGGGAATCCACGGATGTCTCGTAGCAACGTGTCTCGCTCGATCGCGAGCTTACGATGTCTGTCAGCCTCTTGTTGTAAAGGCTCGCGATCCTCCAATTGCAAGGATGATAATTTTTCATGTGTACTGCCAGCATGCTCTAATGCTGCAGACAGTTCCCGAAGTCGGTGAGCGTGATAGGGATGGACAGATGATAATTCATTGAAAGAGTTGCGGAGCTGAAAGAGGTCGCCCCAAACAATGGAACGTCCTTGCTCAAGCCACTCGACAGCCGTTTCTGAGTGGCCGGAGTCAAGAGCTGCGGCTGCGACCTCACGGACGACATCAGCATGTCGGATAAGTTCACGGTAACGGCGTGCAAGGGAGTGACCAATCCATGCAAGTTGAGGAAGGAGCCCAATGGCAAAAGAATATGCATCAAGAAGAGAGTGATGGGACAAAAGACGAGCACAGAAGATCCATGTGCGTGATGCTTGAAATCGAACAGAAGCAGGACCTACGGAGGCACAAGCAGCACTGGAGGATAGTACAAGTGCTTGCTCGAGGTCAGCAGGCCCTCTGAGGGACAGGAAACGAGTGGTGAAAGAGTTTCCGAGGTTGCTCAGACACCCAGGCTTGTTAGAGTGGCCATCAGGGGTAAGGCCAACAGCATCCCATTGCCTCGAAATCGCTTCCTCGAGGTCACTCATCTCTCCGAGGCGCTGGAAACGAGTGGCGAAGGAGTATCCAAGGCTGCTCAGACGGCCAGGCTTGTTAGGGTGGCCATCGGGGGGGTAAGGCCAACAGCACACCGCTGCCTCAAAATTGCTTCCTCGAGGTCACTCATCTCTCCGAGGCGCCGGAAACGAGTGATGAAGGAGATGCCAAGGTTGTTCAGACGCCCAGGCTTGTCAGGGTGGCCATCAGGGGTAAGGCCAACAGCATCTCGTTGCCTCGAAACCGCTTCCTTCAGGTCACCCAACTCCCCGAGGCGACCAAATTGGTACAGAAATGCAACTCCAAGAATTGCTAGTCCCGCAGGGTACCTGCCACTCCAAACTGATATTGTCCTGATAGATCTGTCCAGAACCGAGACTGCTTGTTGGAGATCGGCTAAACAACCGAACCGTTTGAAGCGCTGCAACAGTGTGACACCCAGATTCATCGGATCCATGTTTGCTGACCCCGAAGTGGACTCCTGCTCCATGGATGATTGGCCAGGCGCCGGAACTGGCTCCGTTTTCTGTTCTCCGTGCAACTGGACCATTAACATCGCAGCTCGATGCTCATGACTCTCGCAAGAGCTCAAATCCATCGCCTCTCGCAGGAGTCCTGGGACCTGTGCTGCATCGATACCATCCCGTCGTCGCTTAGACCGTGCCGAATGCACTGCTGCCAGCTGAATCAACGTTGAGACTCGATCAGGGTGGCCGACTGGACGGGCAGCAAGTGCATTGCGGTACAACATAAGCGGAACGTCGATGGAGGCGTCGGTGACATGGACCTGACACTGAATTAATTTTGCCATTGCCATATTTGACTGGACAGCCGCCCGACAAGGATGGTCCAGCGGACAAATATTGAGCGCGTGCTCAAAATGTCTAATAGCATGCTGGAGATGCCGTTCTTCCCCCTGCTTCCGGTAGCACGAAAGAGCGCTGTGTCCTTGGTCTGTATTCTCCTCTAGTTGGCCTCGAGGTTGTGCGGTTGACTAGGGATACACTAACTAATGAGGATTATGTTCAAGAACAAAAAGGGTACTTACGCAATGAGGGTCAAGAACCATCAAGACTGGGGATCCATTGCTCCCACGGTTCTGTCGTTTGATAGTCACCAAAAGAGATGAACAAGGGGATACTACATCCCCGTCCTTCGAGAAGAAGGTGAGCGCTGTCGTGCTGTGAGTGCCCAACCGTCACGCAAAACTGTCCTACTCACAAAGTCCTGTTGCGCTGCGGTTCAGTAGCTCATCCACAGCTATCGTCAACCTTCGTAACTGCTCGCCATTACCCAGTATGGGCTGGAATTCAAACGATGCATGGACCGTAAGAGAAACGGTGGCAGAAAGATCAGATGGTCTGTGAACTTTGTTAGTACTTACGCCGGTAAGAAAAGGGGAGTCTCACATTGGGATGGGGTTATCCCATTCGATGACATCGTTATTCACTGAGACAGGCTTGTTTTCGGTCCTCCATTCGAGGTTACTGTGATGCACTGCAACATAAAAGCCTGCAGGGATTCGTCTAAGGCCAAGGGCGAGATCTGCTCCCCGGATACCTGTCTTGTCATTAGCAAAAAATTTAGATCGTACTGGGAAATGATTGTCATACTCGTGATAACCGTTTCTTCGTTCTCATGTGCGTGTGTTGCAGGTCCCGAAGAAGAGGACACATCCAGCACGGAAGTCCTTGACTTTTTGGACGGGTGGTTCGTGCTAGTGCTGGATGAATTTCTGCGCTTCATGTCACTTGCGAGCTACCAAGGATGCACCAATTGCAATACGGGGACGTACTTGAGACCTCGCTTTTAAGCACTTGGTAGCAGGGCAGGCTTACGGTACCCACAGCATATGACGTTGTGACAGGATTCACTGAAGAAGGTTGAGAATGACACGTGTATTCATGGAGTTCGACGAACCCTGGCAGTGCATACAGCCTAATATAATGTTCACCTCATTGAAGCCTGCCCGCAGAGCTTATGGACCACATGTAGATTGGCGCAGAGGAACTACAGCAAGTCCCTGCACGGACGGATCACAGCTGCTTGGAAGTCCAGCTGAGACATGCAGGGGAGGAATGCACGAGGCAGTTTTGAGGTTCTGAATATGATACGGAGTCAGTCTGAAGGGACGCAGGAGGTGGAAGGAGACTGACACCGAGTTGAGGGTGGGAGTCAGACTCTGCCAATGGCGGTATGTGTATGTAGGGCCTGGTACTGCCAGGCATCGGTGGTTGGGGTCGCAGGTCGAAGACTCGAAGCAGCCACACCGTAGTAGACTGGTGACGCGAGTGTTGATTGATAGCATCGCACCGTTCAGCCAGTGAGTACTTCGAGAAGGCACAGAGAAGGGAATGCATAGTTAATCTGCCTGCAATGTATCGATCAGATGCTGTCCCTGCTAAAAAGATATGTCCGTTACCTGTACTTGAAGGACGACATTGTGTTTGTCGTTGTTGGTTGCATTGGCCCATGTCCGACGCAGCGTACACGCTGCACGTATGGCCTGCGAAATGGAACCTCCAGTCGCTCGACCCGACATGTCTCGCCGCCGTCATGTACCTCCAGCTGACCCTCCCAGGTAAATTTACTGTAGCACCCTGCTCCAATCCAGACCAATCCCCCAACGGCAAGTAGCACCCGTCAATGACCTTGTCCCATAGTCTTGACCCACGAGCACAGGCCAACTGCCCTTTCTGACCCATGCACACACTGCAATCTCTACTTTCCCCGCTATAGTGGCCTTTGTGTCATCCCTCGCCAAGTCGTCGAGCGCGTCAGGTGCAACGGACCTCGACGCGTCTCTAACCAGCATGCAAAGAGCTGAAAAGGTCGCACTGTACGCACACGTCGAATCACACATATCTGACCTGGTCGTGAGTCAATATTGTTCCATCAATGTCTTGTCACGCATCAGTCGAACGTGCAGTCGCACTTTTTCTACGGGAACGAAGCTAATTTCTGGGGATTGACCAATCCGGCACTCGCAAGCGAAATGCCTATCCCGCAAAAGTATTACGTGCCTCGTCGCATAAGAGAGGCGTACAAGCCTCGCTTGGAGGCCGCAGGGCTTTGGAGCTCGCCTAGTCCCGAGGAAGAGCAAGGGGGCCTGTTTGAGAAGGACAAGGAAAGGAAGAAGAAGCGAAGCTACAAGGTTACATTCACGCGTGCTTTCGAGAGGGAGAAGGTAGGTGACTAGTAGGGTCAATGACAGTTACTGATCGTTTGTAAAGATTCGGGATAAAGCAAAGGCCGCGCTTGGGGTACATGCAAACTACTTGCAAAGAAAACAGTTCTTTTTTGGGGATCGGCAAGTCACTTTTTTTGTGAATGCGGTTCTTGATGATGATTCCCACCCGCAGTCCAACGAGTCTCGACGTGTATTTTGCTGCACACATCCTTCTAATGGCAGATCCCCCGTTCCCCGACGCCGTTCTTCAGATACAGCTACTCGAGTTTTATCCAGGCCTGATTGAACATGCTCGACGGATACAAGCCCAAGTAGCGCAAGCACCATCTTATCAATATTTCACGCCGTCAGAATCCTTACTGAGCACTCTCGTCCCCCGTTCATTCCGTGGCAATAATGCACGTACCCAGGTTGACCCTGCGGATATCCAATACAAAAGGACAAGTTTGCTCTACATGGTAGCAATGGCAGCAATGGCCGCAGCTTGTCTCTACACGCATTTTCTCGCTATAGCTGACTTTGTAGAAGACTCGGAAGGCGGTGGCGAAGACGCAGATGATGATGAAGGTGGTGGTAGTGAGGAGCAGGGAGAAGGCGAGCTTGCGGATGGATTCACTGAACAAGACGAAGACTAGTATAGTAGATTACATGCATTAGGGTCACGTGTCAAGCTCTACAATGCCACGACCCTCGACGTAAAGGACAGCGAGGTCGTGATGACAGATGACGACCTCATCGTCGTAGACGATGTCGAGGAGCACCGCGCCGGTCCCTCATCGGCTGTCAATGGCGTAAATCACCACCTGCCGCTATCATCACAACCACAACGTACACGCCCGCTCCGAGCAGCTGCAGAGCAGGCCATGGCCACCACCCTTCGTCTCCGTAGCTCCCCAGAGCCAGCCGAACGCACCACGCGCTTCTCTTCTGCAAAGCTCGGAAAACCACAACCGAAGCTCAAGCTCAAGCTGAGCGAACGTGCGGCGGCGCAAGCCCCGGGCATGTCCTTCTTGGGTCCCTATGATCGAGAATTAGATTCGGACGACGAGGACTTGACGTTTGAGGAACAGTTCATCATTCGAATGCCCCCTGGGGAGGATTGCGAGCGGTTGCGCAAGATGATTCAGGCGAGGGAGATCGGGACCGACGTTTGGTTCAAATTTAAAGGTACGTCAAACGACTCGTGCGGTGCGTCTGTGTCGTCGAAGCCGACGAGATGGTAGACTCGCGACGGGGTATCTTTCACATCGCCAATTCGCTGTATTCGTTCAAGTTGGTCGATCTGCCGTGCATTATTGAAGCGCAAAAGACGCTCGACAATAAACAGATGTTCAAAGTGGCGGATATATGCCAGGTGTGTGTTCACTGCCACCCGCGCTGCATTTGATGTAGTTCTAGAATTCGAATACAGATGTTGGTGGTCGGAGATCGCATACAGAACGAAGAGGCAGTCACGGCAAACAGGAACGTCAGAATTGATGAATTCATCTGGCCGCATGGTATTACCCCACCTCTACACCACTCACGGAAGCGACGATTCCGAAAACGAGTCAACAGACGGGTTCGTACCGACCACGCGTGGTTTGCCTCACTCTACTCACGCCATGCACTGTAGACAATAGAAAGCGTCGAGGAGGAAGTGGAGCGGCTGCTGGCAGCAGATAACCTCGCGACAGAAGTCAAGTATGGTGAGTTGAGCACATGGGATCGCACACTTTTTGAAATGTGGTGGGCTCACTGTCCTGCATCGCAGATGTCCTCGAAAATGTCAATCCAGATCTTTCAGACTCTGAATTTATCGAGCGTGAAGAACCTCTGGAGGTGCCTACCCCTGGTCCTCTTGGTTCAGAGGCAGGCGATGCAGCTACCCCTGGACCTGACGGGGCTGATGAAGACGCTGAGGACGATGAGGGGGAAGAAGCCGAGCCAGAGGGTGATATCGACGAAGAACTCGCTGCAGAGCTAGACCTCGCACTGGGTGACGAAGAGGAAGGAGAGGAGGACGAGGATGAGGACGAGGAAGATGAGGACGAGAGTGATGAAGACGAAGACGATGAAGACGCTCAAGGGAGGAAGCTATTGAATGAGGAGATAAGAGACTTGGAGGCTGCTGTGGCGAAGAAGGAGCATGAAGTTGCAATCTCTGCAAACCCGCTCATCAAGGTATCTCTCGCTTTCACTTGCTTGTTTATACGATATATACTGAGAGATCCTTTTTAGAAACGATTCGAGGATGCACTCAAGAAACTCTCGGCTGATCTGGAGCTGAAACGGGCACAAAGAGACGAGATGAAAGAGAGGCAACGGCGGAAGAAAGAGGGTATCGCTGTTGAGGATCCTGATACAGACGTTGAGGTCGGTGCACACGACGACGTGGAAGTTGGGGTTGATGCCATCCAAGGGGGTGGTGACTTGTTTGGATCAGACGATCCGAACGCAATGGACATTGGTTGAGCCCAGTCACTTAATATATTCCAAGTCTGATGGTCTCCAAGTTCAGTCGCTGGACACTTGCAATGAAATCAGGCTTGGACACGATTATTCGCATGAAAATATTGATCATGATCGAGACAACCCAACGAGGCCCGCCTGCATCACGAGTGGGGCATATACAGAGCAAACAAACGGTGCAAACCACACGCCCAACACTTGCCAATTCCATACCGCTCTCTCAACTTGTTTTGGCAGAAGGAGCCAGCCCCAGGCATGTAGCCAGTACGCCACAGAGAGTGCCAAACGGGAGGGATTCTTGAAGAGCGAGGTTGATGTTTGAGAGGGTCGGGATGAGACACGACTGCAGGTAAGCGGAATGCCAAGGGTGACAGCGAGCGTAGCGGCAAGAGAAAAGTTAAGGAGAGAAGTTATAGAAATGACTATCGACGCCAAACAGAGGTTGAAGGATTGCAAGACCATCGAGAACGGTGCTGATGAAGATGGGTGAGACGGTATGCATACAAGCAGCGCATGAGGAACGAGGCTGAATGCCAAAAAGAGGATCCACGAAGAGACCTAATGAAGCCAACGCGGGGTGAGCACGGCATAAGGGTACAAAGAGTAAACATACAACTTGGTACTGAAGAAACCATGTAGTGTTGATAGTGACGAATGCCAGTAGTCCAATCGAATGCGTAGCAAGGATGGTGACAATTGCAGGTAACACGGGCCTTGGTCTCGGTCGCCATGTTGGTTGCACTGCGACTGTCGAGACCGTTGTATTCACAGCACTTGCAACCTCGCTATCGCTTTCCTTGTTTTGCTGCTGTAACCTGTCGGGAGATTCTTGCACCCAGCCCGCCCCTACCCACTGCCCCAGCCCCCAAAAAATCATCGCAACTCCGACTAGTACAGCACTTGGGAGGAACATTCCGATCTTCATGAAGGTCCCCGGAGTTGTGAGGAGGTAAAAAAAGAAGGAAGCATGGAGGCGCTCCAGAAGGTTGTTTGATGTACGAAGAGTCGATTCGATTATTCTGACCAGGCATGGTTACACAGACGAGGAGATATCAATAAGAACTGACCTGCCGAGGGCATGAAATCCATGAGGACCATCAGCTGGAACAGCATACAGGGTAATCGCATCAATCCGGAATCTGCCAAGAATTTCGACGATCAACCTTGGATTTAATGGTGTTGGTGACGCACCGATGGAACAAGCCATGGGCCCCGCTCGGTCTTCCCCTCGCCTGATAACTTACGTGTCTCTTTACATTCCTCGCTCGGTATTCGAGCTCCCTGAGCTGTGGGCTGCGTTTCATGAACTCTGGCGCATTTGCTAGGAGGCTTCTCTGGGGTGCGTCGTGCATTTCGAGATGGTCATAAAGAACGAGGGGAACGCCACCAGTGTAATGTGAGATAAGACGCAACGAGTTGATTAGGTCTTGGTTGGGGAGCCGGCCATTGAGACCCTCTACGTTGGGAGAAAGGTATTACATTAGCCTGTAAGTGTAAAAAATCATAAGGACCGACCAAAAAACACGCCAAGATGAGAAAATGAATGACCACTGTAATCAATGTTGAGGGCATTCCAGATGACGCCGGAAGTGAGCTCGAGCAGATCAGTGTCGAGATCTGAACGTCCATGTTAGTAAGATGATGCTGAAGAAACCGAAACTGACTTTGTGGTATCGTACCATGGTACGCATTTAACCAGGCGTGTGTGCCATCAAGATAATTGTCGCCTATCACAAAGTTGATATCCTTCGCCCAGAGCGAATAATCTAGTGCAGGTCAGATAGCGACTCAAGGAAAGACTAGGATGGACACACTCTTTAAGAAACCAGCAAGTGCCATTACCATCGCAATGCCTCTCAGATTGTGTAGTTCTTCACCGACCTCACTGAGCCACGACGCGCTAACGACGATAGCTTCAGATCCCGAAGCTCGAGGCGAGTTCATGAGGGCATAGGCATTAACGCCAGAGACGTTCTGTCGAGAATATACGCCTAAGATGCTGTGTACCAATGCTAATGGACAAATACGCACACCGGAGGGGGTCACGAACGTGTAATTCTGAGTCGCAGTGGCGAGACCAAGCTTTGCAAATTCATCACGAACAAAGTTGGCTCTCCTAATCGGTGCGTCAGTACACCATGGTGATTAGCAGACTAGTTTAGGTGATCTCACTGCTCACTCGTAGCATTTCTATCGAGAAGACCTTCTAAGTAATGAAGATATAAGTCTGCTTGGTGTACATTTTGCCAATTCCAGTCGGTATTAACCTGCACTCGGATTCAGGGCACGTAACTCCATGCATTTGATGTTCAGGGACGCACCTGGGCTGGTTGCAGCGCATTTTCGTCGATATAAACCCCTTGAGAAAGCATTGGAATTGGAATGAGCACCATCCATAGGTAACCAGCTGAAAGCAAGATGGTCCTGCACGATGATATAAGAACTCATTAGCGCGATGCGAGCAGAGGGAGAACACAAACGAACGAGATCTTTGAAAGGTTGCGGTAAACGAGGCCCGCAGCATTTTTCCGCCGTCGTAGTCGAACAATGTTGGCGTTTCGTCGTGGTCTGCTGAACAGAGTCCATATTCTGTCCATGTTCGTGAGATGTGGTGGTGAATAAGGATAACAATGTACAAATGGACAGTAATGGACAGTCGGAATTCGGGAGACGAATGACCCTCTCCGCATCTCTTTCTTTCCCAACTTTGAGCTCACAACCCGACACCACCCCCGCATCCTGTACAATTCTACAATGCCTCCAAAGCGCAAGCGTAGAGCTTCTCCTGCACCCACGGGCCTTGCTGCTGGCGAACAGCTCAAACGTGCAAAGTTAGCAACGAGCCAGCCCTCGACTTGGGGATGGGTTGATACAGAGGTCTCGGATCCTTCTCAGATCACCCTTGAGCACCGTCTTATGACTTGTGGGTTGTCGGAACGTAACAAGAATACCTTCTGCGGTAACAGACACACGTCAAAGCCACAAAAGTCTTCCCCCCCACTTGTTGACGAAACTCGGTCTACAGTTGCCAATGGTGAACTCGAGAACGATGTCATCGTTGTCTCCGATGACGAAGCACCACCTTGTAACAAGAAGGTGTGCAAGAACAATCCCAACTGCTTGAACTACCTCGGCCAAGATCAGTGGGAAGACGGAGGTAAGCCGCAGCGCAGTGGACGCGTTTATAGGTCCCGCAGTAATCCAGGACGTGTTTTTTCTCTAGAAACAGCTAGACAACTGTTTATCAAGGCTTCGGATCTGGGTCTCAATCCGATCCTTAACTCTCGTGACCCGGAACTACCTGTTGGGTTGAAGGTAGGTCATGGTCGTCCTATTCGTGGTCCTATGCCAATCACTTATGTCCGTGCTACGCAGAATCTTGGTGCAACCTGTTACGCAAACGCTTTCCTTCAAGTAGGTATTCTCGCTCATGCTCTTGGCATTACTCCTTACGAAGGTCCGGAGGTGTGGTTCCGCGATCTAGCGTTTCGGCGTGGAGTTTACCAATGTCAACCATCTCACGATACTGAGAACGATTTTGAAGTTTGTTCCTTCTTGCTGTAACCTCAGATCAGAGCCTGACTCACAGAACCACAGGACTCTCCCGTATTCCAACTCCAAGTGACATTTGCCGCCCTTCAGGAGAGCACACAGAATGTTTACAACCCAGTTAAATTTGCAGAGAGCCTCAAACTATCTACATCCGAGCAACAGGATGCACAAGAGTTGGTTCTTCTCCAGAGGCTACTTGTTTCTTGCTGAACAGCTTTCTTGGCAGGTTCTCAAAACTCTTCATGTCTCATCTTGATAATGAATTCCAGAAGCAACTTGCTCCATCTCTCCGGTCACTCATATCCAACCAA
This sequence comes from Hemileccinum impolitum, assembly GCA_003316335.1. Taxonomy (NCBI): domain Eukaryota; kingdom Fungi; phylum Basidiomycota; class Agaricomycetes; order Boletales; family Boletaceae; genus Hemileccinum; species Hemileccinum impolitum. The sequence goes on along the minus strand of QFEQ01000146.1, from coordinate 42,200 downwards.
GCAGGTCGTTTTGTTGCTGTCACCATTCAACCACTCATACTCGTGCCAGTTCCAAGGGGAATTAGTATATGGAACCCTTTGTCACAACTGCCGTAGCAAATCCGAGCGTTCATCCAATTTTCTCGAACTCGAGATCAATATAGAGGTGATAGCGTTTTCCTTCATTGCACGATTAATTGACCCAACATCGTATTAGAATAATACGAGACTCGAAGATCGCATAGCTGCTCTCTTACAGAACGAGAAACTCACGGGCGACAACAAGTGAGTTGCTTATACAATACGATTATTCCCACTCATAGCATTCTAATATTGCCAGGTATTCCTGTTCAAACTGCGCATCGCTTCAGGACGCGACCCGATATACCGAACTACGTTCTCTTCCTCCGGTCCTCCACTTTTCTCTTCTTCGTTTTGTTTACGATTTCGACTCGATGGAAAGGAAGAAATCCAAGCATAGTTTACTATTTCCAACGGTCCTGGATATGGCCAAGTTCCTCAAAGCTGACAAGAGCGCGACTAGTGCCGAGGGAGGAAAGGGTGCAGCGAACATCTATGAGTTGAGAGGGGTGCTATTGCACAAAGGGCCAAGTGCTTACCACGGACACTACGAGGCTCAGGTTCTGGACACTGCGTAAGTTCAATCAGTTGTCTCATGGGCTTACTCACCCATCGCGATGTGCAGCTCGAAGACATGGTTCCAGTTCGACGACGAGGTTGTGACGAAAATCGATTTCCTTGGGGAGAAACGATATACTGGCAAGGATGTAGTGGATGTCCTGAATGACAGTGGAGCTACCAAAAAGTGCGTACCTCCTCTTGCATGTGGTTCGGATTTCCTCATGTTTTCTGGCCTGATGTCAGGAGTGTGGGTCAACCCCGCGCCCGTTCCGCGAAGAAACGAAGGATCGACGATAGTGACGATGAAATTGCTGAGTACGTGATGGATTTCTCGTCATCGAATCTTCCATTTCATCTTGCTCGTCCCGTACCCAGATTGCCGGTCCCCACGGAAGCAAGTGTTTCCTTGCCTGGTAAGGCCCCAGAAGGGTGCGTAATAGCGAAAACCGGGGGCATACGATGCGCTCACCTGTTGTGATTCTGTCAAAATAGCGACGTCTTCTCGTCGAGGGACGCCTATATGCTTATCTACGCGCGGAAGGAAGAAGAGCCGTCAAACGTCAGCCATGTGCCTACCCCAGATCTCGCCGAGAGCACCCTTGATGTCAATTCTTCCTCCACTTTTATTAATGGTGCATCTAGGCCCTGCGTCAAGTCCCCAGATGCATCGGCCCCGACTATCCTCATTCCACCCCAACGTGCAGGAGACGTGGTCAAAACGCTCAATGCAAGGCACGACGAAGCCTGCGAACTCTACACGCGAAGGTCAGTCCCCCAAATTTAATTTCCCATACTGGTATGAAGCGATGTCGAACCAGAGAGTGGGAAGTCAAAGAACACTTCGCAGGATTGAGGGAGTGGATGCGGAGTGTATATATGCCTTGGCATGTTGCATCTGTCCATGAGGAACGTGAAGCACTCATGGAGATACGCCACATTACTGACTTCCCGATTTGTCGTTTCTAGGATGCCGTAGTGGTCAGCAGACGAGCACTCGAGAATTGGTTGGCAAAACCATTCGTGAAGCCCGAGGAGCACAAGTCGCGTTCCCAATCCGTTTCAGGAGATGCCGAGGCTGAAGTATCACCAATGTCCGATATCGTGTGCTGTCATGGTGGGCTCAATCCGCATAAAGCCACTAACATGAAACGCATGTCAAGAGTAAATGAGAATCTTCGCTGTCCGTTGTGATTTACTAAGAATCCGCTTTCCAGAAAGCGTATGAGAGGCTTAGTCTTCGTGAGGATATCGGTCCTGCGCGTAGTCCATACGAAGTCTGCGAAGTTTGTGTCAAGGAGACTTTCATAGGCAAGTTGCGTACCGTACCCCAACGTTGTTGGCTTATCATTCGTTTTTACAGAGCGACTTTACCAGATTGAGCATCCTCGTTCAGTTGCCCAGTTCGATGAATTATGCGATGTGCAGCAAGGGGAACCTGGGTATTGGATTTCCAAAGCCTGGCTAAAAGGTATTTCCATCCATTTCGTCACTATGAGTTTATCCCACTCAGGGCTACATTCACCCGCTGTGTGGCATGCGTAGGCTGGAGAGTTCAGAGGCCAAAGATGCATGTTCCACTGCATGGTGATCCTTCCCCCGATTCTGCAGAGTTTCGTGGACATGTGCGCTGTGAACATGATCAGTTATCGCTCGTGTCAACTGCCCGTCGAAGTATATCCTCTCAGGTAAGCACGGGGCCGCTCAAAATAGAAATCAATTGCGGGGCGTTGACAAGCGCCTAATCTCTCATCAGGCATGTGAGACTCTCAAGAAGTTGTTCCCCGAATGGGAGCCTTTATCGACCAATGAAGAGCCCTGCGCAATTTGTGAGGCTTACATTCACAATTCGAAAGAGGATAAGCGCGAGCTGCGCAAAAGAGCAGAAGACGAAAAGGTGAGCATGGCACCTCTTGCATGGAACGTTTCCTCCATTTCATGAGCTCATTGTTCGCACCCGGCAGGCACAATTACGCCACATGCATGGTAATGCATTAATAGGAAATACTCTGTTGCTCGAGAACGTTCCATGTGCTGTCCTTCCGGCTGACTTTGTTCGAATGTGGCGGAAGTGGCTGAGCAGGCCGGCTGAAGTCCCCCGCCCGGATGGGGTCGACACATCACCGCTCTTTTGCCAACACGATCAGCTGGTGTTCGACCCTAATGCGCCGAATGATTGGGACTGTGATATTGCGCTTATCCAAATGACTGAATGGCGTATTTTGCAACAACTGTAGGTTTCGCTCTATCTCCCGCGACTTTCTTTCCCATCGCGTTGGTTTGAATGACCGCCGAAACACTTGCATGCTGACGCGAGGCCACAATAGGTACACTTGTGGCCCCACGGTGGCCGTCGAGAAGAGATTCGTAGAAGACTCTTTGGGCATATTGGATACGAAGTTTGTGCACGACATGCCAGTCTGTCACAGTTGTCGCCTGAAACGGTACGTTGACGAATTCCCAAGTTTCGTATCGGCCAAGGGTTGGACGGGCGTGTTTCCGCCTTGGCCGTATGCATCATTTATGTTGTCCTCTGACAGCACGTTCCATTCTGTTGACCAGACGCCAGGATTACAACCTTACCGACATCACCGTGCGATTCTTGAGTCCGAAACTTGTTACGAGTGGTGACCACGATGATGGTGTGCAACGCGGCAGCCAACACACGAAACAAGAGCCTGGACCGCGGATGACCGGAGGAACGAGGCAGTCCAAACGCATCCGTCAAGGTAGGGACAGGCGGGAGAACACGCGGCTAAGGATATCCAAGTCGATGACCGTCAAGGACATCAAAGTTCAAGTCCGTCTCTCTTCTCTTCGTTCGTTCGTTCATCGATCAATCTTGATAACGTTATTTTTTGGGGGGTTAGCTGCATGAATTACTCAAGATTCCGACGATCTGTCAGAAACTGTTTTACAAGGATCAGGAACTACAAGATAACGCGGTCACAGTCGAATCTCTGGGTATCTTGATGAACGATACCCTGGACCTTCGAGAGGAAGCCGAGAACGAGGACAACTTCGCGAATAGTCCGGATGGGCGTGCGAGCAAACGACAAAAAGAGGAGAAAGGTTTTGGCGGAACCTTATTGGCAGCATCAGCATCAGCATCTTACGCAAGCCTCTCCGCTGACACTGGTACAAGCTCCGAAGGCGAAGGGCATGAATCTGCCAAGCCTTGTCCGGCTTGCACGTTTGACAATCCGTTTGACAATCACATTTGTGGCATGTGCGGGTACAAGGTGGATCTGGTTTGAGTGTGATTTGTCCGTAGTAACGCGTATGGGTACAGATGATGCTTTAATTGACATGATTTTTTTTTCTTTTCAACAAGCAGATGGCTGGGGAGGATGATTGCAACAAAAGTGCGGTAAATTCTATGATCGATGTGACAAAACAAAAGAAGGAAACCCAATCAGTAAGCAAAAAAAAACCTAGACCAATATGACACCGAGTGACGCGAGTTGATTCAATTGAGGTCATGTAAAAGGAACGGCAGAAGGGTAAGGAACAGTGGTATCCGTTGAGCTTAGTGCTGCAGAGACGATACTCGTTGAGCGGGGCCGTACAATATCCACAGGCACAATTCGTCGTGTGGGATCAAGTACGGGTATAGGTGGACTTACAGGGGCGCGAATGTGTTGCTGGAGAAGTGAACTGGCCGTTATCAACACATCCACTTCGCTGGATAGAGGACCAGTAATCTCGACAGCTTGCGCAACGGCAGACTGCGTTGCCACGGACACCTCGTTCACGGTGACTTGCGTCGCTGCAGGTGGCGGTGGCGGTAAGCCGGCAGATATCTGGCTGGCTACAGCGGCTGATCGATCGGCGGCTACTTGTCGAGCTGCCTGTAACACGACCTGCTGCGCAGCCGCCGCCAAGACATTCGTTTGAAGGGGTGTCTCCGACCGCTGTCCAGATACCTCTTGATCAAATGCTTGTGCCGTGACCGTGAGGACATGCTGTTGCTTCGCAAGTGCTTGCAATTCCGAAACATGTCCGTTGGATGCCGTTGACGCGATGACCTGAGACTGAGCTTCCTGAGCAACTCGCTGAGCGGCTGTTGTCAGTACCTGCATGACTTGAGCGTCGTGACTGGCAACTGGAGGAGGGATGGACGAAGTGGTTGCCGATCTCAATCTGAGGTGTTCTTTTTCAGCGAGTGGGAAGAAAAGCCATCGCTGCAAACTGACCTAGGCGGCGTTGCCTGAGGGGCACTTATTTCGCTGGATATACGCCTTGTTTTGTGGATGTCGCCGTTCATGGAGCTTCGTCTCGGAGCGGGGGAAGAACCATCGAGAGTAGAGACTGGGGCAATACTAAGATGGAAACTCTGTGTGAGTTGCTCTTCGATGCCATCTTGTATGTACTGCGAATGAAGTCAAGAACTGGAACGTGCGCGGGGGATAGGGACCTACTCTCGCTACCACCGTAATATCACAACTTTCTGCATCGGATGGTGGTGTCCCTTGTAAAACGTCATCCTCCCATGACAGCCATGACGGAAGAGAGGTGGAACTGTAAGTAACTTGCAGGTTTGCCCGCGATGCTTGTGGATCCCAGATACGCGGTGCCCAACTCCACCGTAACCCCACATATGCTACGCTTGGTGGCGATCCAGCAACCCGGCGGTGGAAGGGTCTGAACGCCCACCTTCCATCTGGAAGTTTCTTCGCATCTATATTCCAAATGTGGTTACCTTTCGACTTCGTCTTTTTCCCTTCTTCGTTGAAACGCGAGATGAACGGTTGGTTCCAAAGATAGGTTCGAATCTGCGGGGATCTCATGGTAAGTTTTCGATGTGAGGTAATATTGGCGATAGGTTAACCTTCTTCATGGGAATTTTATCTTCCGGGTAACCTTGCCGGGCAAGCTGTTGAGTCACTGTCAACGATGTATCTATTGATCAGAACGGCCTGAGAAGCTTGCCTCTTCCAGGAATGCATTGGTGAATGCTTGTATCCGGAATTTGAATGGGCGGAAGTCAGGAGATTCATCTAAGCGTTGCATCTTTTTAGCCATCAACGTTTGATGTATCGGCTCCCCCTTAGCATCTGTTGCTTCTACTGCAAATATGGTGAGTCAAGTGGGATATGATTTGTATGGAGCTTACGATTGGAGCAAATATTGTTCAAAAATCCAAAAAAGATACGGTCTACTTCCACACGGTACTCCTGCGGCACCTCATTTGCATGATTCGAAGTGGTCAGATTCTCCGAAGATGTCTGCGTTAGCAAGACACTCGAACGGTTGCTATGGACAACGGCAGGTCTCGACACCTGAGCGTGGGTAGAAATCCTCGAGTTATTTCCAGACGATGACTCGGGGCTCTGTGATTGCGAGTAATCCCCGACGTCTGAGTCGCCATCGTTCTCCCCTTCCTGCGATGATGTGGGACTGTGAGCAGTCTGTTTTGTCGGCAGCGTGGATATGGAGGGCTGGAGAAAATCGAGCGCTCCGTTGACGGGGGGGACCTCAGGAAGGCCAAAGGTAAAGGAGTTGTTCTTCGTAAATGAGCCTGATCGTGATACTCGGCCAATTGGGGGGCTGATGCCTGCCCCTCCTGCGGTAATTGGACGTGACTGAGAAGATGCGGTAGCAAATGTTCCAGTTGATAAGAATGGCAAAGGGGGTAAACCTGAGCTGGTGCTGGGTATAGATTGAAAACTAATGCCGGTTGTGAGGGAGCTTCCCGAGAGAGTGTGTTGATGGGTCCTTGGCTGCATGGCTGCAGTTCCATCCGACCACGAAGTTCGGACTGAAGGGGGGAAATGGCTTGGATGGACGACGGCCGTTGGCAATGGAGAAGTGGTAGGGGCTGAGGTAGCCGGAATGGAGAATCCTATTGTTGGTGTAGTCGGTCGATGGGAAAGTTCCGCGAACACGCTGTGCGGCAAACCGGCGGAGCTGGTTGGGCGTGAAGTGGACTCGGGGGGAGGGTTGGACGGAACAAATGGCGTCATCGAGGCAACGGTAGTCGGTGGAAAGGACGAGGACTGAGGAATGATGTGAAGATTATCCTCTTGGGGTTCCATTTTGAGTGCCTTAATGACACGATCAGCAACCATGGATGACGCGCAACGTTTACGGGACAAATCGGAGGTGTCTGATAGGCTTTGCGAGTCTACCGTATTCAGGTCTGGGCGACCGGGAGAAAAGTGTAAGACGGTCTGACCGGTGTCTTGCACGGGGGTGGCAGCGGGGAGACGAATTTGGGGAGAGATACCGGTGGTGGGTATGGAGAGGCCGAAAATGGTCGAAAAGCGTTGGGGGGACGATCTTCTGGAGCTCGGAGGAGGGTCCGCTATCTGCGTGGCAGCGATGAGTTCTGAAACCAGCGCAATTGTCTTCTTGAGCTCGTCGATCCGGGCATTTGCCTCGAGGCCCTGACCGAGGGAACAGGCGGCACTGGCAGACTGGGCTGTTTTGGCAATGCTGTGTAGGAGGGGAATCTGAGCGAGCACTCTTATCGGTGATGGCGTACTCACTTCTTCAACATGTCACCGACGACCATGAGGTGTGGGTCGCCGGGGGTGTCTGGGGAGCCATTTTTGGTGTCCAAGCGGGGATCGACGACGTCCGGGGGAGGAAACGGGAAAGCGAGTTCGTGGGCCGAGGGAGGGAGGGAGGAAAATGCGAGCTCGGAGGCGGAGTTGACCAACGTTGTTGAGGTGGGATCGACGGCGGAGACGGTCATCGCGGGGGTGGCGGAAGACAAGGCGAAAGCGGGAGGTCCGGGGAGGAGGGGGGTGGACTGGGAGGAGGAGGCAGAGGTAGTGTGAGGGGTGGCGGAGAAGTTGACAGAGGGGAAATCGGATATAAAAGGGGGGTCCATTTTTGTGGTTGGGGGAGACGGGTCCGGGGGATCGTGAAAGAGAGGGTTGGTAGCAGAGAGGATGTCAGAAGTAAAGGTGGCGTCGGAAGGTGTGAGGACAGGACTTGTATCCATTTGAGCATTCACGTCGGGTGGGTCCATGAGAAGAGGAAGAGGAGGAGGAGGAGAAGGAGAAGGAGAAGGAGGAGGAGGAGGAGGAGGACATGCAACTTGTCGCCTGCAGGTTTTGAAATTGGTCACATATAAATTCTGTCACAGGCACAAAATCAAGCATCAAAATTGAAAACATTTTCCCAATCAACTTTGCCCGACCGTATTTCCCAAAATGGTAGTTTCATATCACAAATAAAAATATTACGTAATCTTTTAGCTGGTGGGGTTGGATCTACACAAATATCAGAATAGCTCGACCCGCCCGCCGCCTCGCGCGTTCCATGCTGTAGACCAACTGAGCGCGTGTCTTCGCCAACTCCTAGTAGCGTCTGCCACGTCCGGGTGATCTCGAACGATCGCGATCTCGGCGTCGATCACTGTTCACACTTCACCGTGAGTATCTCAAACACGGTACAACACAAAACAACTCACTCATATCGCGATGAACCGTGCCTCTCATATCCTCTGTCACGCTCCCGGTCCCGATCATCACGTGAAGACCGGTGTTCCACACGTTCGCTTCCTGGTCGTCCAGCCCCACTCCCTCCCCCTCCGCCAGGCGTTCCCGAGCTCAGAGGCGCAATCTTGCGCTTCTCTCGCTCTTCCCGGAATTTCGCAAGCATGTTGCGCAGCTCATGGTAGCCCAGATGCATCTATCAACACGTGACATCACTTTCAAGTCATTGCCTCCGTTCATTCCGCATACCTTGCCTCCAAAGTGATCTGCCAACCGGCGATCGGAGTCCAACACGGACAGATATGCACCGCAAACATCGCACACGCGCAGCTTCTGGTGCCCAGACGCTCCAGACGTATCCGTCAGTTGTTGAAGCTCTCGCTACAAAAAAAGAAAACGTCAACGTCCACCTCCAGTCACGTCATGTCTTCACTAACCTCCTTTTCCCCCTTTTCGCTCTTCAGCGCCTCGATGGCCGCCATTTCCCGCATTGACTCCTCCACCTTGCCTTGTTCACCTGTGTGAAATTCAAAGTCAGATGTCTCCCTTATCCCACCAGCAATGTGACCCACCCAAGGTTTCAATCTTCTCTGTCCCACCCTGAATTGCCAACTCAATCTCTGCAATCTCCCGCATCAAATTCGTCGTCTTTGCGTTCTCCTCAGGCGTCTTTTCAAGCCTGCGGTGCGCAGCCCTGATTCGCCTGTCACACTCGTCAACAAACGCAAAGATGTTTGACTCATATTCCATTTGAAACCGTGCAAAGATAGGGTCGTTTGGACCCGCTTCGCGCGCCTGCAGAAACTCAGTCTTCAGCCGTTCCGTGTGCGATTTCGGACATGCGCCAAGGTCCATTTTCTGATTCATGGCTGTTACTCAGCGCTATTTAATCTTGAAACGTGCATACGCACCGTATTGGTGAACAAGGCATGTGGACACGTCCCACATAAAAAGTTCCGGCAAACCTTTTCGTCGGACCATACCAAATTTGCATTGGCAACGCCCATGGCTTCTGGGCCCATCATTTGCTGTCGGGACGTTGTGAGTATGTGCATGGGGTCTGCGAAACACACACCTCCAGAAGCTTCCTCTGCATTTCAGCGAGACGCCCCATGCTGTCGAATTTTCGGGTGGCCAAACTGGTGGTGGCAACTTGTCAAAGGGCTTATTTGTCATTGTGTAACAAAAGCTTCTGAATTAAACACAAGTAAACAAAGCACGCCCCCCCTCCCCTCCGCCCAGACTTGGCCGCTCCATCCGCTCCCATACTATCACTACTCTATCTCAATCGTCTCTCTCTCTCTTGAAAACAAGATATCCACTTAGACTACCGAAATTTGACAGATCACTGATCGTCACGCAATGCTAGTCACGTACACTCGTTTTCCTGCAAATATATCACCAGAAGCATCATGAACACGTTCAAGGACCGCTCAGAATTGCCACAACATTTGCCACCGAGTCTTGTGATAGCCATATACATATTACACCATCGATCGTCATTCACAGACGTAGGGTAGCGAGATTGTGAGATATTACAAACTGTACTGACACAAATCAGTGTGCTGCTTTAGGTAGGTAGGCATGCGTGGAACATGATGGAAAGGTATGTGGCATGGTGACGGGAAGATGTAGTAACAAGAATTAGAGCAATGCAATGCAACGTGAGGGGAATGATGCGTGCATGATCGAGTGCCGACTTAGTTTGCACGACCACGACCACGACCACGGCCACGACCACGGCCTCGACCATAACCTCGACCGCGACCACGACCACGTCCTTGAGCCTTGCCACGTTCTCCATTTTCGTGTGGTCGCCAAGATGAACCAGCGATGTCATTCTGCAGCGTCTTGCCCGACGAACCTTGTGGCCGGGCAGTGCGGTGTATATTGGTTTTGGATCGATGAGTTCCCCGTCCCTTGGCGTGGAAACCTTCTCGGAAGTTCGGGGATCCGCTCAAGGGTTGGCCATTGTTGACCGGAAGACTGCTCTCTTGAGTGGGTACCTCAGGTGTGGGTGGGGGCGTGAAACCTCCGTAACTCATCAAAAGGTTTTGGATCTCCGCATACTTCGTGTTATCGCTACCTATCTTCTTCAGTAATGCCTGCTTGCCCTCATGGGATGTGACCTCCGTCCAAGCATTACCAATGTCTTGGGTCGTCGCAAGGCCCCTATCGAGGATCACCCACACCACTTCAGGTTCGGCGGAGGTCAGTGCAATAGAAAGGTGTGACTTGGTAGGCAGAAGCTCATAGATGGCATTATAATCCTCCTCTTTCGGGTCGTATGACTCGAAAAAATATTTGAGAATCCGCACATGTCCATGCTGTAGAGCGACGTGAAATGCTGACAGTCCAAACGAATTACGTTCTTCGGGATCAGCACCTGAGGGTACACGTCAGGATCTGCTATGACCCAACGGTCATTAAAAGCGCATGGGCTCACTGTGTGCATCAAGCCATTCAACCAAGTCGGCATCACCATTCCACGCAGCAATATGCAAGAGCGTCTCCATTGGGTCTTCGGGATGTACTGCGACGTAATTTTCGCAACCCATCTTGATTTCCCCGCCGGCGGGATCGACTTCATCTTCCCACACCCTTTTCTTAACTTTGGAGGCCTCTCCAGCACGTGCAGCAGCAAATGTGGCCGATCGCAAGGATTGAACACGCTGTTGCTGCAGCTGCGCTGTCTCGGCGGCCTTCTTGCGTTGGTTCTCGGCTTCCGCTTTCCTGGAAATTGCTTTTGCCCTTTGTCGCTCTTCAGCTTCTTTACGTTCTGATCAAGTCGTCAGTACATCGTGTGACCTTGGGGAAGGTTTCCGCGCACCCTTTTCGCGCATCCGAGCTTCGAACGTCTTACGCTCAGACTTTTGCTGAGCCCTACGGACCTCTGCTCGTTCTCTCTCTTCTCTCGTACGTTTTAGCCGAGCTTGGTATTCTTCCTGCGTCTCAGGGGGTTGATGAGGACGACGACGGCGTGGGTCCCCTATAAGACATCAAATGTTAGTTGGAATCAGCGTCGCAAGATATGGCATACATACGGGTATGAGCGTAACCGCGCCCAGTGCGACCCTTGAGTACTTCTTCAAATAGGAACCTGACAGACAAACAGTTGGATAGGCGCTGCAGCAAGACAAGGATACGCCTACCTGAAGAACTTGAGACGTTCCTCGTCGGATTCATGATCCTCGTCGTCGTCGTAGAATTCGCAGTCGTCAAAATAGTCGTCGTGCTCGTCGTGCTCGTCATCGCTCTCATGCGCATGACCGCACGGGCAGTGATGGCGTAGCTCGGGTGGAGTATGATGTGACTGAAGTACCGTATATGCTTCGCTGAGCCGCTGGAACTGCGCAGTCGCTTCCGCGTTTCCTTGATTCTTGTCTGGGTGCGTACGGAGGGCCAGCTGCCGGTTTCTTTCGATAAATGCATTGATTCGGACGGTAGCCACTCACCTGCTTGTAAGCGGATCGGACCTGGTCCATTGACGCCCCCTGTAGATGGGCTTAGAACGGGGCACGCTGATCTCTGAGTTTTCCTACCTGCCCAAGTCCAAGGAGCGCATACGCTTCGCTGATGGAGGACTGCTTGACCATGGTGGCTCGAAAACAAGGACTAGCAAAAAAAAAAAAGGTGACGCGACCGAGACGCGCTCCTAAATTAGTAGCCACGGCTGCATTTGCGCGCCTCGTTCGGTGACCACCATGACCACCACTCCCCAGATTCCGCCTCCTCCCCCGCCCGTCCCCATACCGGCTCAGGAAACCACACTCAGCTCTCTACTTGCTGGCATTTTCGGTGACAAGTGCGTCATTCTTTTTTCTGAGCATGGATACCCAAGTTTACAAGCTCAAAAGTGTAGTCCTTATTTTCAAGCAGGTTTTGGGCTCATGGTAATCTGAAACATACACGGTATCAATCTGTATATTCACATGGATCGTTTTCTTAGGGTGTTGGCGTGGGGCTGACAGCCCTTCGTCAGGGTCTTGTCCTAGGTTCCACTGCGCTCCGTCGTCGCATGCTCGTCTCCCTCGAGATGAACAATAAAGACCGCGCGTATGAATGGTTTCTAGCGTGGATGGCCCACAACGCGAGTACTTCACAAAGATCTTCTGCCCACCCCTGGTTCCGCAGTCACCAATTGAGTGTTGAGACGGCGTTTGAACAAAGGAGCAACGGAAGCTCCTCGGCACTATTCAGGCTCGTAGCAGGACCTGGGACCCACTGGTTCACTTACCATGGTGCATGGATACAGGTTTGTCACATCTGGTTCTTCTCTGAAGAGTAATAGATTGGATCCGTCCGGCTGACCAATTCGGAAGATGAAACGGGAACGTGAAACGCGCTCTATGCAGTTGATGTCCGGTACTCCATGGGAGACGGTAACATTAACGACGCTCTCACGAGATAGATGCCTTTTTCCACAGCTTCTTACAGAGGCTCGGGATCTGGCTCTGAAGGGTCAAGAAGGCAAACTCGTCATTCGCACCGCATGGGGTATCGAGTGGAAACAGTTTGGTCAGCCGAGGAGGAAACGTCCACTGCACAGCGTTGTACTGGATGTGGATGTGAGTGAGAAAATTGAACACGACGTTCGCGCCTTCTTGGGCCGACGACAGTGGTATGCTGATCGAGGTAAGCCTAGTTCCACACCCAACGTGTGAGTATTGAAGTCGGCGCACAGGTATACCATATAGGCGTGGATACCTTCTTCACGGACCCCCAGGGTCGGGAAAGACTTCGTTCATTCAGGCGCTCGCCGGTTCACTGTCTTATGACATCTGCATTCTAAACCTCTCTGAACGTGGCCTTGCCGATGACAAACTGATCCACCTTCTCTCCAACGCTCCGGAACGTAGCTTCATTCTGATCGAAGATGTTGACGCCGCGTTCAACAAGCGGGTTCGAGCGAGCGATGACGGGTGAGTCTTTCTTAATATCTCAGATGGCACATGTAGATCCCCTGGTAGGTACCAGTCCTCAGTCACATTCTCGGGCTTTTTGAATGCATTAGACGGTGTTGCATCGGGAGAGGAACGGATTATCTTTATGACGACAAATCATTTGGAGAAACTCGACCCGGCACTCATCCGACCCGGTCGCGTCGACCTCAATGTGTTGGTTGATGATGCCTCGCCAACCCAAGCAAAGACGTTATTCGCCCGGTTTTACGGTGAAACCGGCGAGACGTCTAGAGAGGATATTAACCGCATGGGACAGGAACTAGAAGAAATCACGGAGACAGAGATGCATCATGGACGCCGGATAAGCATGGCTGTCCTACAGGGCCTATTCATCCGGAGCAGTGCCAAGGAAGCTGTGGTAGGGTGCCGCGAGCTCTTCGTCGACAGACGGACGTGACAGATAGCTGTAGTCGCATGTCTGCATGTACTGCCAATATGGATAGAAAGAACACAATCAAAAAGTAGGCTTGCGCTTCCGCCCAGTATATTTTGAGTCTCGAGGGACACCTTCCTTGCCTCTCTGGCGATATAGCTACAAGACAGATATCAGTACCAGGCGGCGACGAAGACCAAAAAACATACTTCTTTCTTTTTCAATATCCAATCTCTATCCTTCGCATTCTTTCGCTTCCCGCTGCGATCGCGCCTTTTTTCTTTTTCCCTCCTCCTTTCGAATGGCGCCTGCTCGTCTGCCGTCTCTAGACCCTCGGGCAACTGTTGCTGCTGTCCGCCTCCCCCACCACCGATGAACAAACACAGGAACACTTTTTTTGCCTTTTTGGAATTTGGATAGTCAACGACGATGCCACCACCGAAACCAGCTTTCTGTGCTATAGAAGTGATAAGCTGTATTTGGTCATCCGATGATGGGTAAAACTGTAACACGGCGCGTGAAGGGTTACGGAGGGCAGAGTAGAGCGTCGTGAAGAACCGATTGAGACGGTGCGGTGGTGATGACGTTGGATGGGACGTTTCTGCGTTGAACAACCACTGAAGAACGGACACACTGCGAGAAATGAATCGTCCGCGCGAGAGGTGGTGGTATCCGGGTTACCTTATCGCACCATCAAAGCTTCCCGGGCGGAAACCAAACCCCTGACCAATGTCTTGCAGGAACAGATCGCCATCCACCTCTCTTTCCAGGGCGACCTCTGGATTCGGGGTCGCATGGCGATTCGTGCATGTCTAGCCTTGGATTGACTCACCGAGCATGCTCGGGGCGATATCTACACCTGCCCAGACATAACCTTCTTCGTCGAGGATTTCTCCCGATAATCCAGACCCACAACCAATGTCGAGAAGGAAAGCAGGTTGATCTGGTGGGAGATTGAGTAGCTCCAGCGCTCGGTAGGTCATATCCGCTTGGATCTGCTGATTCCGGGTGCTTGATGGGCCGTCGGAGACACATCTGTCACGACGGAAATGATGATGACTCACTTTGTAGTGTACTTTTTGGCCTCGGCATCGCCGTAATACTGCATGATGGTTAAAAATTGCATAGCTGCGGTGAGAAGAAGCAACACACGATCTCTGGTGGTGCTTGAAGCTCTGGTCTGGACATGATCTGTAGAGATTCAGTACAAGTAGGATCGATATGTCGTAGATTTGCCAAGTACTCGTGTGAGTTGTCGCTGCATGCAGCAAACTGGAAAATGCAACACGTGATCTATATCGCGGCACTGCAATTCATACATCCCGACGATGGCGACGACGAGTAAACAGTACAAGGCTATCGGTGAAGACCTCTGGAAAAGTCGTACCGAGAAAGTCGTAAGCCAAGGCCCTACCGTTCGCCCGATGTCCCAACCTCGAAAGGGCTAACCTACAACGACAGAACGCTGAATTATTTGCACTGACGTATGGCGCTCTTGTCGTACAACTGATCCAGGACTACGAGGACTATGTCGAGGTCAATAAACAACTTGAGAAAATGGGTTACAATATAGGAACAAGACTGATCGAGGATTTTCTGGCGAGGAGCTCTCTCGGCCGGTGTGCTGATTTCAGGGAAGTTGGCGAGGTCGTGACAAAAGTGTGTTCCCTGGCGCTCTCTAAAGGACCGCAAATTCATGCCAGTATTAATCTTCAGGTCGGTTTCAAATCATTCCTGAATATCACGCCAGGAGTCACACATACTGCGCCGCCGTCGAGACCAAACAGTACCCAGCAACAGGGGACTATAGCTGGTTCATCGTTCGTCCTTACACTCGAAGAGAATCCGCTGGCAGAGTTTGTCGAGTTGCCAGAAGAGGTTCTCGAGGGTGGCTTATGGTTCAGCAATGTGTTATGTGGTGTGATCAGGGGTGCCTTGGAAATGGTGTGTAGCGATGCTCCCAACAGACGCGTTGTATTCACCGATCTGTAGGTGCAAATGCAGGTGCAGGCCGAATTTTTGTCGGATGTGCTACGAGGGGATGAAAGCACGGAAATTCGCGTCACGTTGTTGAAATACCTCGAGGAGGAAGTGCCCGTAGGTGACGATTAGACCCACCTGTACTCTAGATTCAAAAGCAGAGCGTAATATGATATGCTGGGACGTCCTAATGCAAGTCAAGTCAATCCTGTACGTTCGGAAGTGAGATTCTAGTACTGCATGGTGCGCCAAAAAGCCGTTCAGCCAAACCGGTTGACCCTGTTGAGCTTCTTCGCCGTTTTAGCATTTGATTGGGTATTTTGTCCTCTGACAGGCAGACCCATCGCATGTCTCTTGCCCACATAACTTCCGATCATCCTCAGGTGAGCAATGTTCTCCTTCACGACTCGCCTCGCCTCTGACTCGATCTTCAAGCCCTTCAGCGGATCTGGAGGACCAGGAACCGAGTCTTCCAAAGCTTTTCGCCGTATGTCCTCTATTGGCGCAGAAACAGGGGGAGGTTTGTACTTGAGGGAGGCGAGCGGCATGCGACGGAGTGGGGGTGCGGTAGAAGGGGAAGCGAGGAAGGAGGCAAGTTCGGTGACCTGAGTCGGTGTGAGGTCCCGTATTTTCTGACGGTCGTGAATTTGTAGTCGTGCACAAAGTCTGTGTGCAGTCTTGTTTCCGACGCCGTAGAACGTCGTTAACGCTTGCTGTAGAAATGTCACGGAGAAGTAAGAAAGTTACGCGTCCGACACGTACCCTTGCGTATTGCAAGTCAGGCAAAAGGACGCCGAGGACGTGCACCATGGAGTGGAGGACAACGATTTAACACTCCGCAATCACTGACCTTCCAACCAGCCGAGTTCACACAGGCGAAACGACCGAAAAATGTCTGCCAACAAGGCGGAGGGACGTCGTCAGGACGAACTCGTCAAACAGCGTCTCCAAAACCGCGAAGAATTCGAGCGACAAAAACAAAATCTCATCAATGAAACGGAAAAGTCACGTCCTTCCGCAAACAAGTTTGTTGGACAAAATGACTCGATGGAAGACACCCTCAAGAATAGCACAATTGGGCTTGTCCACCTGGAAGACTTCCAGCAGAGGAGAAAGGCACTGGAGGAGGCAAAAGCGCGAGAGGCAGCGCGTACGAACGAACTCAAGTAAGTCATCGTCGACTCTACTGCATGGTTTAGCATGCAAGAGAGGGTAGCTGATAGCACATGGAGCACTTGTTTAGAGAGGAAACAAGGAAGATAAAGAAACGAAAGAAGGCAAAGTCGACGCTATCTTTCGCCATGGATGATGAGGAAGGTGATGGGGAGGTGTCTTCTCGCCAAACTCCAGATGCCGAGAACAGCGAACCTGCTGTGAAACGGACCAAGTTTGGCAAAAATCCCAACGTTGACACGTCCTTTCTTCCTGACCGTGAACGGGAAGAAGAAGAAAGAAGGGAGAGGGAGCGACTTCGCCAAGAGTGGCTTCGAAGGCAAGAAGAGCTCAAAGCAGAGGAAATCGAGGTCACGTACTCGTACTGGGATGGCAGTGGACACAGGAAATCCGTAGTCGTACGTCCTTTGAATTATCCATCTGAACTACCTTTCCCAAGCTTTCAGCTCTCCAAAGTGTAAGAAAGGGGACACTATCAGCACATTCTTGGAAAAGTGTCGACAGCAATTCCCTGAGCTTAGAGGAGTCAGCGTTGACAACTTGATGTTTATCAAGGTGCGCCCTCTCTTTCGTGATTGTTAAATCTTCTGACCTGGCCTCTAAAAGGAGGATCTTATAATCCCAGCCGTAGGTGACCCCCTTGCATGATTGTCGTGGCATTCACATCTCTGTAGCACCACACTTTCTACGACTTCATCGTCAACAAAGCTCGGGGAAAGTCAGGACCTCTCTTTAACTTTGATGTCCATGACGACGTCCGCCTTCTTGCGGACGCAACGAAGGAGAAAGATGAATCCCACGCCGGGAAAGTCGTTGAACGAAGTTGGTACCAGAGAAACAAACATATCTTCCCTGCATCACGATGGGAGGTGAGCACTCGGGCATTGAATTACTCGCCATGTTTTGTCATACTGACAAATATGCGCAATTGTAGATATACGACCCGGAGAAAGACTATGGAAAGTATACAATCGCTTGAAGAATACTGGATGACCCTAGTCGACTTTGTTAATGATGCAAATTGATATACTCAACATGGTGTACTTGAGTGTGTGATGATAGTAGCTTCCTTGAAAGCATTTAGAAGAAAAAAATAAAGTGCCAGGACCGTGGATTGAACACGGGACCTCCAGAAACCGCAGGACTTCAGTCTGTTGCTCTCCCAGCTGAGCTACCCCGGCGACATTCTTTGTTGTTTTTTATAGCAGATATCCAGTATGGATCACCACAAATTGCTTTTTTTTTTTGGACTTGACCATGTCGGCAACTACTATAAAAGATGCATCCAAGAGCTACCTCCGCATGTCCACCTCTCTTACACTTTAACGATGTCCTCAAATATCACGTTTGGCGCCATCCCGCGACTTGGAGGCCCCGTCACTGGCAGCGCGAGCGATTTGCACAGGGGGTGCTCTACGATCCCCACTGAGGCCTTATCGGATCCTGGACCGACGGACGCCGTGGACGATCCTGTGATGCCAACCGCATGCCACTTTGCGCCCTTTGATGAGCATCTGAACGAACTGGTCAAGACACCACACTGGCAAAAGGACCTCGACGACCATTTTTCGATCATCTGCCAGAAATCGGTCTTGTCAAAACGCCCGATCGACGATATGGTGGCACCGGCGCTACAGATCATCGGCCGTCCGACACGGACCAAGATTCGTGGGCTTGCTCGAACTATATATATACAATGGATGCGTATGCAATTTCGCTCAAAGAATACGAACGAATCTGCCCGAGAGATCGTCACCCTTATCTCGAGGATAACCGACCGTCTCGGATTGATGTCGTTTCACCTCCACAAGGACTTTTTGGATGAGCTCAGTTACCTTTGTACCGAGAAACTGAAACTGACGCTACGCTGGGTAAGATCATGATAGATTCCATCTCAATTGCCGGCTTAATCACCTTCATAGTACGTTGATGTCGTGTTTCACGCTGTATTACCTATCCCTCGCAAAAACCTTTTCATGCGAGTGATGGCTGTCGTCAGGATGATCGGCCATTTATTCCACAGCGATCAATTTCAGTACGGTGCTGCCCTGAATGCTTTAAGATACGTTGCTACAATGTTGCCCTGGCCCGATGCCGTAGCTATCATATATGCCCTCTTGCATGAACTCGGGCCAAAATTTGGGCTGGAACAACCTGGTCAGCGTTTTGTCCAGTGTCTTCTTGCTGAACTTCTTCCGCTCGCCGTGTGTCGGGTTCATGCCGACCCCCTCTGTCAGCTGGTACGTCTCACATTACTGTTCTCGTAAACATTGCTGATGAGATTGTCAAGGTCTTCGCCATCGACGCACTTCTAGCTAAGTGGTATGCTAATAGCATAACTCGTGTTACATTATATCACACCCATCCAAGTGGGAGCAACCAATCTCCTGTCCATCATTCACAGATACTGAAATAGAAACCTGTTCTGCCTTGCATTATAAATTTAAGGGCCATGGGGACATATGATACAGTTGAAACGTGGGTCTAAGTTATGGGATATGCACCAGTGACTTTGGTGGTCCGCTTCTCGCTGTCAAACGAATGAGTATAGGCAGTGATGTAAGTTGGGGTCTCGGATAGATGTGGAATCAGGATAAGTGGTCGATATAATATGACGTGATATCGAAAAAAGTCCACAAGAGTCCGTGCGTGGTGATGCTTCGCACCGCGCTCACACCAAGACCCTGATAAATCCGTGCTATTCCAGCAAGCACTGGCTTAGGGTCTTTCGGGTCGGCACCTTGTATTGCAGGTGAGCTAAACATGCAGCATGATGGTGACTTCCAGCATACCCCGTACAAGCCGGTGGAGGGTTTCCCATACTCCTCGTGGTGGTGTGCCAGATAAAGCACGTTGTTGAACTTTAGTCTTGACTCTAAGGAACGATATCGTTTGGATTACAATGGTCAACCAGGTCAAGAACGCACTCACACATCGAGTGGGTAAATTAGTGCCCACGAAGTGACACCGGCAAACGAACCGCATACAAATGGGATGAGAGAAACGGGTATTGGTAACCAGGAAGGCGCTGGACCTTGTTCCCCTGAGCGTTGTCGGCCTAGGAGATGACGCATCGCATCATATTCAAAAAAATATAACGCTGTACCGGCCGTGTCGCGTACTGTATGACAATAGGGAGACAGTCACTGAGTACGACAGCACGCACAAGTGGATCACGGACCAAAGTGTAATCGAAAACCGATGTAGAGGCCACATAAGCCGCTCGTCCTAAATATGTCACGGACGGCCTCCAGAGTGCCTGGTAGCTTCGCCAAGTGGACTCCCTTGTTCGAAGCAATGCTGTATTCGAGCTGTCTGCGGACCTGGCAGGATTGATATTAGGATACTAGTCTGACTCTGGTGATGACTTTTACTTTTACAAGCTCGAATGCTATTGAATCCGAATTCAGCACGAGCAGTCGAGAAAAACGGTAGACGCACGTGCGCTTCCGAAGGAAATTAGGGATCCGGATAGTGCGCCACTTATACCACCAGCAATCGCGGCGTCGGATATCCTATTCCGAGAAAAATAATCATGGTTGCGACAATATTCTTTCGTGTCGCTATATATGGTAAACGAAGCGGCACCTTGATACACTCGGTAAGATGATGGACTACCAGGCATGGAAGGACTCACGGACGAATGATATCGTGACAAGAGGAATCCATAAGCCGCGATAGAACCCTTTCACGCCTTCTTCCCGATATACCAGCCCTGCTAACTTCGGAACAGAGACTCGTGTCTTGGTGGTCTGTAACCTCGATTTGAGCGAGTCCAACTGGGGCAGTCGCGGTCAGACCAAGCTCGAAGCTCGGACAAGCAAGCAGACGTACCGGATACCCTGCGATTGTCGATATGTAACTGGCCGAAAGAGCGCACACTACGGATTTGTTCCCTGTGTGGGAAGTTCGAGTTGAGGTTGGGAACGTAGAGGTACTCTCAACGAAGCGTACGTTTCAGAGCATCGCTCAACGCCGCGCTATCAAACCAAGGGTTTTGTGGCGTTCTGTCGCACATATGAGCGTCTGCCTGGGTCTGCGAAGAGCTAAAACATACCTTGTGCCATCCATGGAGCACAGACCACGGCCGGACCAGCTGCAATCCCAGTCTTGTGCGCTTGCGCGTCAGTTATGAGGACGGTTTCGTGCACGAGTGTTGTGAGTTCTGAGATCCGGGAGGAAGCAATACGCTAATAAGGATAGGGTACTAGGCTCACCGGCCTCAGTTTAGCTGCTTCAGAGCGGCTCTGAAACCGGCGACTTGCCAAATCCGGACGAGTCAATTAGCGTGCAACAGCTACTGTAACACGTATGTACAGGCTATACAACATCAGCGCCTGTCAGAACCCTCCCACCCGTTTCCTCGCTGGTTTCTTCCCCCCGGCACCCGGACGGCCACCAAACGGCCCGGGAAGTACCTGTGTGCTCGCCATCTGTCCATTCACAAATGGGTCACAACTAGGTTCAGGTTGCACCATCTGGCTCTGGACCATTGCAGGCGCGCGCTCGGCGATACGGACTGCCGGAGCTGCAGCAACGACTGGCGGCGGTCGCTGCAGCACGATCTGCTTTTTCTGTGTTATCTGTGGTGCAGCAGATAATTTCCTGTGCTGCGGGATAGGCTGTGCGTCCATGTCCGCGACGCCATATGGGTCACGGTATGCGTAGTCTTTCGGATCTGTTCCCAGTTCCCACTCGGCGAGCAATAGTCGGACCCCGAGTGGGCTTGAAACACCTTGATCCTGTTCCTCCTTGTCCGCATAGTGATCAGCCCCTGCCTTGCGAATCGGGCGGAAGTACCCAAACTTGACTTCAGCAGGTTCATCGCTATAGGATCTCTCCACAGGCCGTGTTATGGTGTTTGGTGCACCCTCTCTTGCGGTCAAAGGGTGGAGTTGTGCCAATGGCCGAGCAGAATACACGTCTTTTGATAGAGCCAAGTCAAGAACCAACTGTTCCCGGGCGGACGTCTCACGTCGCATTGAAACGCCATCATGATGTCGTTCAACTCCCGAAACAAGGTTCAGCTCCTTCAGATATTCATGTAAAGTAACACAGGTAGCAGAACGGTAACCGGGAGAGGGAATTGACGTATCTTGGATACTGTAGTGCCACCGTGCAAGGCCAGCGAGTTTCTGGATAACAGGATGGCCACGCATCGAAATATCGAAGCCCTGTTTCGAGTTGGTATTGCTACCGGCCAGAAAGGTAGTATGCAAGGGATGTTTGTCTCCATCCTCGATACCGGAAATGACATCGAACCTTAAGAAAGAATCAGCATTGTGAATAGGGAAGAAAACGATGGCTTACGTAGTTAGCATACTCTCAGCAGTCTCCTCGATGTCCTGCCAAGCGTCAGGTAATCGATCCAGCGTGTCTCTGAACGCGCTCCGATCCACGTCCTCCTGTATATCGTCTGCAAATGCACATATTTCTGTGTTGATGATGAGAACAAATCCTTTTATAATGACAGAACGACGTACTTTCATAAGCGCCACGAAGGTTCACTTCGATAAAATGTCTCCCTCCAGCCGGACCAAAGTCGGTCTGTAGTCGATTGGACTGTTCCTCCAGCGCTAGAACATCTTCACCCCACTGGTGAGTAACATGATCCTCCTGAATAGATCCTAGCTGATCTTCATCAAGTTGCGCGACACAGATATCTTGCCTGTGGATGCTCCCACGTTGACAGAGGCGAAGAAATGTCAGCTTTACATCCGAGGGAAACGCGACAAGTGCATAACCGTCGTACGCTGTAGACATCGATCCAGCGCGAGGAAAACAAGAAGGACGAGAGTTGCAATGCAAGAGACCATCGGTGGCCCTGCTTACATCGTACAAGGTAACAAGACCATTTCTTTGCGATGTTAATAGTGAGATCGAGGCTAGATACTGATCAACACGTTCCCGTGAGGTAAGAGACAGACATACCACCACCGGGGTTAGCAGTTAGCACTCTGAGAGTTCGATCGAAACTGCGGTAATGTTTATAGCTCAACAGAGGTCGTTTTCGGAAGCGATCATCGAGCCAAATCACATCGGATGTAGTAGCGATGCGGCTGATGTAGTCATGCATTGGGCTCTCGAACGACGTCACAACTGTACTCGGGTGATTGAGAGTGAATATTTCCGCAGCCGAACTTGCTGACTGCCAGGTCGCAATGAGAGGGTCTCCACCAATAAAAAAACCACGCGTACCCTCATGTCAATATGCTTAACAACTTTACAGGAAGTGACAAAGCATTCGTCACTTCGCTCGGTGACACCCAGTTGCCAAAAGAGATCGTCATTGCTATCTTCGTAGGATCCAATCAGCTGCCTGGTGGATAGAGGGGTTAGGGATTGGAATAGAAATGAGAGCCATAACATACATCGCCTTTCCGCCGTAATATGTATTGCACTTATATACCTTTCCGCTACGATTAACCGCAACTATATCAGGACCAGAGCCTAGGATTCTGGCATCCGCTATTGGGATGCCACCGGTCTCAGACCTCGTGATGTTGAGCTCTCTCGTTGCCTTTGAACATTCTAGGCGGAGGAGAGAAGATGAGGTATGTGTGCGAACAAGTAGGTTACTGTTGGGAGCAGAAATCCATTGGGATGGGCCGACTGCAGATGTGATCTGCAGAATGGGCGTCTCAAACACAAATGACGGTGATCCTGTGGGATTGAACACCATATTTCCCGACTTGTCTGAGCTGAAATAAGAGATATCTGAGAGAAATGTGTATATAACCCGGCGTGATGAATATGAATATTCTCACTGAGTTCCCTGCGAAGTTCACCCATCGGGAACATAACAGCATATTTGTTCTGATCCGGAGTAACCGCCAGCATATTTCCAAGCAGTGGGTCGAACGCTTGCATGCGGCGTGCTTCCTTGGCGTCCGCTTCCAGTGTACTGCCTACCAGCTCTTCGGGGACATCAACATCTGGAAAATAGGCACGAAGGTACTGTAGCTAAATCACAGCATCAGTCGTTTACGGTTCAAGAATAGGTATACTCTCACCCCTTTCTCAGCACGTTGGCGGGCAGAATGCTCGTGCACGTTAATCCGAGCGGAACGTGTTTCGGGGAAAACTTTGACTGGTTTGCCCAGGGGCGACCATCTCGTGTCTAGGGTGCAAGTCAGTACGCCACGACACGACATGCAGATGAGGGATGCATACTGTTGGATGTATCAACGGCAGTGCTCCATCGTACTCTGCCGTCCTTCGAGACCAAGGTAGCACTGCCAATCGAGCCGTACTCTAAGTGAGGCCACTCCCAAAGACTCGACTCTGGATGTTGTTCTTTGTGTTTCCCCTTGTCCTTTGACTTGTCATCCGCGATCTGTATTCTTTCATGTCCAGGCCAATGTTCCATTTCATTAGCTCTGAGCATTCGAGAGGAAGTGGTGCCCAAAAAAGGAAAGTCATACAAAGGTCGAAACTTCGCTCAAACTTGTACCATGCTCAGACCTTGGACGCTCTCACAAAACCCACGTCAAATTTTACGACAATGTAGACAGTTTCATAACACGACAGTCCGACTCGCACAGGCCGCGAATTCTGACGTGTCGAGTTCAACGGCCGCTCCCAAATGGTCCGCCAACTCGATCCGTACGGGACTCATAGCCAGGAAGCGAGGGATGACTGTGATGTGGGATAACAATGGTGTACGCGTTCCCGTGACTGTTCTCCAGGCATGTGTCGAAAGTTGTCGCGGTCTTGAACTAACTGTATCGTAGCTCGAGAATTGTCAAGTAACAGCCAACATTGTGTACAAGCGGCCAGACCAGACTGAATACCATGCCATTCAACTAGGCGCGTCTGACCGTCCGAGCAGAACGACAACGCACCAAATGAAGGGTCATTTTCGAAAAGCCAAGGTACCTCCAAAGTACATCGTGAAGGAGTTTCCGATAACACCAGATGCACATGTCCCAGCTGGTGAGCTCTCGGACTCTAGCTCAATGAAACATACTCAACCTCAACAAGGTACCGCGTTGTCGGCCATTCACTTCGTCCCTGGGCAATATGTTGACGTCGTAGCAAACTCGTGCGACCTAATTCTGACGCGTAACCCGTAGTTGGCTAATACATGTCCAACAGAATTGGAAAGGGTTTTCAAGGTACAATGAAGCGCTGGAATTTCAAAGGTTTACGAGCGAGTCATGGTGTGTCTGTATCACATCGTTCCGCCGGTGCCACTGGTGCCCATCAGGTTTGTGATGTTTCAACCCCCCACCACCCTGTGGTATAGCTTAATGTGTCGTTCAGGATCCTGGTCGTGTCTGGCCTGGTAAAAAGATGGCGGGTCGGCTCGGTGGTGAACGCACCACCGTCCAAAACCTCACCGTAATGCGAGTGGACAGTCAGCTTGACTTGATCTTCCTCAAGGGTGCCGTTCCTGGCGTTGATGATGCCCAAGTCTTGATTCGCGATGCCAAAAAGAAGCTAGTCAGCGTGGCGAAGGCTCATCAGGCTAATGGAGAGTATGAAAAGGTGTTGCCAAAAGGTGTGGACGATATTCCGTTCCCAGCTGGTACCAAGGAAATGGCGAGGAGCCTTCCGGCAGTCATTGAAGCGCCGTCCAAGCGCGTTACCAGTCCTTTCGTTCCTAGGGAGTAGAGCAAGTTTGTAATCGCATCTCATGCATCTGGTATATATTTCCATTGCAGATCGTTCCGCAGGGTGCTCTGCACGAAGGTCCTCGACCTTTGCCGTTAAGATCCGGCCATTCAAATGAAAAGTTTGCTGGATTTGGCGCCCACCGCAGCAATGTGTGAATGTGTGTTGGTAGATGAGCAGGTAACGTTTCCTCTTTCTTTTCTTTTCTTTCTTTCGCCAGGTCGTCTGGTGTTGGGATGATAATTGTGACAGCACTAGGGCTACGAATCAGGGCATGCTGCATCATAGATAATGTTAATTCTAGGTTCGATCAATGCAAAGACTACATTGAATACGTTTGGCATGTCCAGGTGCGTTATTCGAACCTGATCTTGCTTCCAGCTGCTAATTGTACCACAAACCATTTGACCTTGTTGCTTGAAACGCACACAGAAATTCACACCAACTTGCTGTCCTTGTCTGGCCCGCTTTGGATATCCTTTGTCTAAATACTGCCACAGATCCTGCGATAGTATCTCAACGTGGGACCGTCGGCCCTTCCACGAATTACGCAGAGATGATCTAGAAGAAATCGAGGTAACATTGCCGAGCATATTGACGAGCCCAATCACATGGTACGCTAAAACAATGCTCTGTCGGAGAAGATCACGATGAACTCACTGGATGGGGACCTTTTCAGCTAGTCTCATTCCCTGATGTTCGTAGGGCACAACGCGCTCTAAGTATCAAACGGAAGAAGAAGCAGGTAAGGGTTAACGCATGATTTTCCGCGCGAATTTTTTAAACCCCAGCACGGATTCGGAGCCGCCGAGGCTACCTTGATGTTGGGGATGACAATCCTGACTACAAGTCAGACCAGAGCGGGCGGGCGATGATTTTGGAGCTTGTCCACGATGGTACGAGTCCATACCTTCGGCTGCGATAGTACTGCAGTTAAGTCGTTGCTAAAATCCTTGTGGTTCCGTGTCTTGTGTTATCGATCATTGATACCGGCTTTACAGGTCGGCGCTAGTCATCTATGATGAGTCTGATGTGATTCATCGAGAGCGGAGCTTCCATATATAAATTGATCATGAATTTGTAGTCGGTGGGTATAAAAGGGACATGGGAAGATTGGTGCGTATCAATTGCGGAGTAATGTCGAAGGATATGTCCATTTGAAGTTTTGTTGCCAGTGTCTCGGATATACATGTGATCCTCCGAGGATGCGTGGATCACCCCGTTATCCTCATTCTGCTTTGTCAAGGTATCTGCTTGGATCCCTGAACCCTATGAGATATCTCACCATATACCTCAACCATCGTAGATCTCCGTGTGTGGTGCTTCACACGGAACTGTTTTGTCCGCTTCGGGTCACTTGTCCTGCATCAATGCAATATCACCGGCTTTTGCGTTATCGGCACTCGAGAATAACACCGAGTCACGGAATAGCCAAAAAGTGAATCGACGGTTCACTGCATTCTCGGTTTTGATCGTCCGCTGTCTTATATTTATGAACGAGATATTGGAAGAACAGGTACAAAAACACGCTTGCCCACAGCGGAGGTTGGTTGGCGTGGTTGGCCGTCTCGGGAGCATTGCTTGCTTGTACAGCAACGGGGTCAATCTAACAGAGCTGTGCTTCAAAGTTGGAAAGTGAATGCTTGAATCGCCATGAGCTCCAGAACACCCCACGATCAAATGAATGACACCGTGGCATCTGTTCGCCGCCGGAATGGTATGTATTCCGTGTGTAGGGTGATGCGTGGCCTCAAATCATTGGTTACAATCTGGCACGTTGAGCCAGCGCGTCTAGACCTGCCAAACGTCACCGTGTCCATCGGAAGCTAGGACAGAAAGATGAGATATTGTTGCAGAGATTGTTGGGCTGAGGATCGAGTGCGTATTAATAGCGATCGGATATGGATGTACATATGGATTTACTAGTAATCAGGGATCGATCGTACGTGCAGTGACATACTGAAGAAAATGGTCAAGACGGGAGGAGCTTCGCATCGATAGCTTCCTTTGTAAAACTCTCTGCTCCATCGTTTACATCAATAACCTTGGATATATCCGCCTGGAAATATAAAGAAGTCTCGGTCGTGATTGAGGGAGATCAGTGCTTGAATTACACGCACAACGTTTTGGAAGTCAAGAAACGCACTTGCGTGCAGAGTCATGAGAGTGGTCTCGGATGAAGAGGGTGCCCAGTTTATGAGAACCAACGGGAACGAGATTCTTCCATCCCTATGCTTGAGCTCGTAGGAGAGCACGACGTATCTTGGGGAATTCTCGGGGAGCTCTGACGGAGATGACCTTCGTTATCCACCCGGATTGATAAGAAATTTATTCAAAATACCTTCTGCAAGATCCTCGATGGAGATATTGTCGAACTGCTCTTGCTCTTCCATGATGAGTGAGCTCTTGTTGATCTTGACGATAAGCGCAGCACTCCCCTGACTTCGCCTTGCAAAACGGAATTTGCGTAGGGAATCCTTGAGAGCCTGAGGTATATCGACTGTGTGCGACTTCAAGCAATTAGTACGGCAGTTGTGGGCCTATGCATATCAAGCTCACCATTGCTAACAGCGACCTTGCCGGTAGGTGTGAGAAGACCACCTGGCACTGATTACGCGCATTGATATCTTTGGGTCAGGGCCGCCGACTCACCGCGACTCCGATCCCGAGTATGATAATGTGTGTAGTAATGTTGTGTGGTTTAGTTCTTTCTGAAATACATAAAGTGCCTTTCCCTCCAAGAAAAAAGACATTGTAAATTTCCTGATGCTCACTGGCTGCAGCAGTACTAAGTGCGATATGGAGACCATCGAACAAGAGAACTGGTTCGGGGGAAACAAGTTGTATCAGAAATGCCCTTCAACATTTTAATGAATAACGAACTATGTTTGGAAATGTAATAATGAACTTGAAACGGATGGTAAGGGAAGGAGCAAGATACAAACTGACAATGACCTCAGGCTCCAAGGTCACAACTGGACAGCAGCCCTCGTCAATTGCCCGCAACTCGTGACGGGTCCGCAGATCCCGTTTTCAGGCCTGAAGCAGACATCTCTGGGTGTTCTGAGTTACACACCGTGGCGGATTTAGCCTCGGCCTCGCGGAACAACTGCGTGGAAGCTAGCTTCGTGAATGTCGTGTGTTGCAAACCCACTCCTTTCGATACCCTGTAGACGATCATGGCAGGAGCACTGACCAGTCGATTCAGTATCAGCACCTCCAACCAATCCGTAATATACGCAGAAAATAACAATGTACCTGAGCATTGCAAAGGGTCATCAGCAGGACATATTAAGCCGGGCTGTCCGCTGCGTATACGATACTAAATGCGAGGGACCACCCAGCACAGTGGGTTGACGATTTTAAAAAAAATCCGTGTTTATAGTCCTGCGGGTTCAACCCCATGGTAGACTTTACATGCGAGAGGGTTGACGATTAGGATTGTTGCGAGGCTTGTGTATGGAGTGGCCCGCCCTTGTGCCTTGCACACAAGAAAAATACTCAGCACAGTATACGTCTCTGCTATGAAAAAAGATACATATACCCCTCCGTCAGCCTCCCGAACAGGAGCAATCAGATGGAGATGAATGCCGTGGCAAAGAATTCTTGGCAAGGTCTGAAAAGAGTGTTTAATTCACACTCGGTATTGCCATCGAAATGAGCTCAAACTCACCACATCATAGCATTTGCGAGCCACATGGTCAAAGATATAGGTCGAATACAGTGCACGTTATGGCGCTTACATAAGGAGAACTGCACCACAGCCTGCCATTCGCAAACATTCACTACACAAGCATCACAAGGTCCTCTGTTCCGGTACGACACAGCGCAGATACAGACCTATTCGCGTTTGCGCTTTAAATTCGGCTTCGAATTCTGTCCCGATACCGCGCACAAAGGGCCACGCTCGAGCGACATGTGTTCTGGTGTATCGAATTCGATCCCTAGGTCTTCTGCAAGAGAATTAGCGTCCTGAGGTGGTAGAGCGTCCGTCGCGAACTGCCAAAAGCTAGGAGAAATACCGATCAATGTGTACCTGTAGACGTATGTGCAGACTAACGATGTGAAAATCTTCTTGCGACGCGTCCATTCGGGTCGCCATTTGGTCCATTCTGTGTCGAGTTGTGCGAGGTCATCGGATGATATGAGCGGCACGCCGCTACGCAGCGGGGCAAGCCTCTCGGTCAAACGAACGATCTAACGTGGCACGTGATACCAACATAGATTTGTATATGCAGGTCTTACTGTCTGCTTCGCCTCTTCTATCTGAGCGTCGAGTTCAGTGTCCGTAGGGGTGGTTTTGATCTTGCTGAGTTCTGGTAGATGTCAGATAAGATAGCCATCATCGCAGCGTATTTGAGAAACCTGATTGCAAGTTCTTCGTTTCAATGGAGACGGCATTGTTTTCCTCCTCGACCGCTTTACATTCCGTTTCTAGAGCTACCAGTTCGTCCGCGCCAAGTGTCTCGATGTCGTTCTGATCCGCAACGTAAAAGTTGGTTTTTCCTACGTAAATGCGTTTCCAACGGATTAGGTATCATCATTCTGAAGCACATATACCGTATGGTTTTTGCACGATTGCGCCCTTCTCTGCGAGGGAAGCAAGGATCTTGGCCGTCGTCGCCTTCGGGACCGCGCCCTTAAGGTTGGCTGAAATATCGACCGCGCCGAAAGGCCTGTTCATCTGTCAAAACATTGAGTTGCGATATCAGGGCGCATACAGCCACGGAGAGATTACCC
The DNA here is from genome assembly GCA_003316335.1 of Hemileccinum impolitum. NCBI lineage: Eukaryota > Fungi > Basidiomycota > Agaricomycetes > Boletales > Boletaceae > Hemileccinum > Hemileccinum impolitum. Next base: position 12,288 of record QFEQ01000146.1, on the reverse strand, counting down.
TTTTGATGTACTGCAGAATGGCGTCTTCGGCTGTCGTCAGGGGGCGTCCCCGGGCGGGGTTGTGTTTCAACAGGTTCAGCCAAGTAGCTCGTTTACACACCCTCTTGTCCTTTCAGAACCTTGATATCGCTCTTGGCTTTGGTCGTCATGGTTGTAGCTCAAACTGTCCTGTAGGTTAGTCGTGAGTACGCGTCGCGCGACTGATTTTAATCATGTGACCCATTTGCCTCGTATAGCCTATGATGGGGTACATATACCCGCTGGAAATTAGCGGAACGAAGATCGGTTTCATTAGCAGCAAATGCGTACAGCAGTCGAGTATCTCAACTACCGCTTCTTCCCTCGTGCCCTGACAACACTTTTCGACTTCTTAGCATCCACCTTGGTAGGCAGTGGCCCGACTTCGTCATCCGAGTCTCCCTTTCTCTTGTGCCCAGAACCAGACCTCACCGTCCCTCCCCCTTCTTCCATCATATCGCTTGCCGTCATCGTTGACATCTTGCTCGTCGACCCTGGACTCTGCCGCACTGACGACACGGTACCTCTCGATCTGACCGACGACGCAGGCGACGCTCTTCTAGACCCCGACCCCAGTCCCATCGAGCCAGAGCGATGCTGCGCCGGAAAGACAGGCAACGAACCGACCTCATCCAGTCCATCGCCCTTGCCCGTCGACGACACACCACCATCTACCTGCCCATCACGGTACGCCTCTAACCTCGTCTCGCGCCAATCCCGTCTGTAGATGCACTCTGCAGACAATCCGTCTTCGAACGACCGCACGTCGCCATCGCGACGCATGTCGTTGCTTTCATGGTCGTCGCGCTGGGCGATGTCACCGATCGAATTGATGTGGTCTCCGGTTCTACGTGCTGCAAAGAGCTCAAGGGAGAGCGAAGAGGCGTTTTTGAAGGGTCCTTCCCACCACCGGTTCATGTCTTCTTCTACTGCTGACTCGCCTATGTTCTCGACCCATTCCCAGGGTCGGTTCTGGACGGCCGCGCCATAAACAATTTGGCCAGATACGTCGCGATGCGCATGCACGAGATTCGCTACGACCTTGTTGGGGGGGAGGTGTGGAAGTAGCGTGCATAGTTGGCGATAATATTCAGAGGGGAGATTGACCGGGAGCTCATCTTCGGATAGGCTGGGATAGTATCTAAAGAGGTCGGGCGTGCTCGACTTGGATTGCGAGTGGAGTTCTATCAATATACACGTGAGATTATAAGCATGGAGAGAATTCGCAAAATATACCATCGATCACAAAGTACAAAGTATCGATGAGCAACAGGTACGCCACGGAGTCAAGCTCGGTCGATCCAGACGCGTGTATCTACTCGTCTTCTCAGCATCCCCACAATTATACATGATATGCACATACCAGAGCCAAACGAAACAATGTGGATGAGAGTTTCTCGTATTGTTCGCGGACAGCGCTCGTCCACATCCCTCCAAATCCTAGATTAAACTGTAACAATCGTGCAAGAAAGAGGATGCTCTGTGTCAATCGTTTAGATGCTTCAACGCCAGCCGAAGCAAGCATCGACTCGACGGCAGAGAGGGCTTCGCATATACCCCTGCCAAGTCGTTCTTGACAGTTGGCATCCAATTGAAAGAATATCCCTTTCGTGCGGAAAGGTTCCATTACATGTGACAGAAGACGTAAGATCTCGCCCGCACGATCGATGCGTTCTGCGAGATTTTCAAGCGATAGCGGGGCCGACGGACGAGCAAGGACTTCGACAAGACTCTCCATGCCGTTGTTCACGAACTAGAATAATAGTTGATAAATGAGCGATTCATCAAGTGAAGCGAAGCGAAACCTTTTCAGCCACTGCGCTATCCATCTCCTTCACCATCTCGGCGATGAAACATGCTTCCTCGGATGCAATCGAGTGGTGGAATAGGACGGAAGTCATTTTATTCAAGGATGCGCTGGCAGCTTGCTTTGTCGATTCGTTTGCCATCGCTCGACCTAACTGTCGTAGACCGAATTGAAGTTGGACGGCAGTAGCGGCAAGACGCCACGGACTGAGCACGGATGAGATCCCACTGTTCAAAAATGCGTTCACGTCTGTGCCTGCAAGCCTAGTTCAGGAATCTTGAAGACACGGAGAATACCGAACCGCCTCACCTTCACTCGAGTCGCTCAGAATCACCTTGAGTGCATTGACGAGCGGCTCATAAAGGGTTTCGTCGATCGATCCGGACTGGATAGGCTGCTCGAAAGCCCTCCGTATCACGTCTAAATCACGGTATGCCGCAAACCGAAATTGTCGACTCTCGCAAGTCCTTACTCGGAGTTCCTCGGCCGTGTCTCGCAGATACTGCGGGACGAAAGGGTTGTGCTCGATGGACATCAGGGTAGGCATCTCGGCAGCGAGGAAGCTAAAGTGCGGTTCTCCAAACGCGTCTCGTCGGCGGGTATAAAATCGATGGACGTCTAAAAGGGTATTTGCAAGCGTAGACGATATCTGGGGCTCCGCCGTTAGAATCAAACAGTCGAATAAGGCGTTCGCAGATTGGAAATAGGTCGCCAGAGATTGTGCTTGCCCTGATGTGACGCCGGCCAGTTGGGTCCATGCGGGATAGACGAGACCGCGGAGAATGGTCGTGGATGGGAGCGCTCCGTGAGCACATAAAAAAAGTAGGACAACAGTGCATACATCCCACGCATCGACTGTGAGCGCCATTATTTCGCCTTTGCCAGTGCCAAGGAACCAGCGAAGTAGTTGCTCGTCAATGCCCGCCGGGAGATGCTGGTCGACGTGCAAAAGGAACTGCGCATATTGCAGCGCAATCATGTGCCGTTTGAGAACATCATCCGTCATGAGTGGCACCTGACGCAATGAAGCCACGGTATTGTCCCAAACCTTCCAACCCCAATCCAATGACGTTCGATATTTGTACCACAAACTATTCGCGAGGATCGAGGGGGCGTCCGGCTTGGAATCCTCTGCAAGCAGTAATATCTCTGGCAAAACCGAAGGGACCGTTTCACCCATAGCTGTTTCCGGAGCAAGCGCCTAATGGGGATCAGTGTTCAATCCGCGGGACTTATCACACAGACTCACATGAGCAAAGGATGATATATCTGCTGCTACGAGAGCCCTCGCAGATCCATCCAAGTAACGCCCTCCGTCCATCTCAACGAGCAGAGCGAGCAGCGATCTTACTTGCATCCCTCGGTTCCTCCACACTCCGTGAGCGAAATAAAGGGCGTTTGTGATACTACTCGTCGCATTCATCGAGGTCCAGACAGTGGCGAAACGATGAAATACTTCGCCGACTACTGCAACGACACCTGCATGCGAAGTCTGGGACAAGACCGAGAGGCTCAGCTGAATAAGGAAACATATCGTTTGCCATATATTTGACTGCTGCACGAATCTTACCTCAAGCAACGAACCATAACAACTCGTACTGCACAATAACTCTGTCACCACACCGTATGTTTGAAGGACGACCGACTCGTCAAGTTTATCGGATCTGAAAGGGTCAAAAGGCGGTGCGAAGAGAGTCGAAGTGACGACTTACGAGCTGGCAAACTTCTCGTAAATCGGCAGAAGCCACTCCTTGAACATCTTAACCTGCTCGAAACGCGGTGCATGCATGACTGTGCGACAACTGCCATGCAAAGCCGATGGGGTGGTGAATGCATGAGGTTGTGTCCCTGAATTAGTCACCTGCGTGAACAGACGCTGCGGTACCGTTGGCAGATAACACACCCCCAAATATAAGTGGCAAAACGGCTCGTATCTCGCGCCTCATCTCTCTCTCGCACGTATCTTCAGGCGTTTCGCGGGCGCGGGCGCCATATAGAATCATCCTACGCTGGTGCACTAATGAGGACGTGACGTTATGGAGTGGTATCCAACGCAGAAATTCGCGATGTTTCGAGGCCGATTCGGCAGGCTGTTGCAACCAGTCAAAGGTAGGTACACTTGAACCCTTGATGACTTACCTCAGTGCACGAAAGGCCTGACTCACTGCGTGCGACGAGCCGTTGGATGTACGCCGCATAATCAAACAGACCATCCTTCACAAACTTCCCAAAGAGAGCCGAGACAGATCGGAGGTTCGCGCTGTCGGCAGCCGCTTCGCTGGTGTCGAGCCAATCGAACAAGTAGTCATGCAGGATCCCACAGAACAATTCACGCCGCGCTGTGCGTTCGCAATACTGACCGAGAAGAGTCGCAACAACGAAAGGGCGATGTGGTCCAAATTGGAGGGATGTCACAGCCCAAGTGAGCAGCGTATCAAGCTTCTCGGTGAGAAGGGATGACGACGGATCACTCGAACGTGATGGAAAGAAATCAATGGTTGACATGACAGTCGTGCAAGATATTGAATTGAGTTTCTGTAATGGACCAACTCAGCGAACCGTGCCAAACGTCAGTGTGGAAGACTCGCCTGGATATCAACAACCATCGATCCAAGTCGCTCCAAAGCACGGGGAGGAAGATTCCGGAACAACATTGCATCGTTCCTTCTTTGGATATCTGAGAGGTTTTCCAGAAGCAACCGCTGTACCTCACGTTGTCGCTGATCCCCAGGCAGTGGATCGTCCCCAACTACGGCAGATAAAACCGAGGCCAGTAACGAAGAGTGACTAGCCCAAGTGCTAGGACTGACAAAAGAATCCGGAAGCGTAAGGCAAATTCGCTGCACAAATAAGCGCGCGACAAATCCCAAGGACGTTCACTCACTTACTTGTAAGAAGGTCGCCATCAATGCATCCAACCTGATAAGTTGCCCTTGTGCTGATGCCCGAATCTGCCAAAGGTGAGGGAAGCTCGTGCGAAACGACAATTGAGCAATTGTACCTCCAAAAGTTTAACAAGGCACGCATCGGCGAACGGCTTGGTAAGTGCACGGTTCACAAGCATGCCGTCTAAATACTCATCCGCGAGATGAACCACGAAACCCGCTTGCGCAAGATTGCAAGTCATCATCTGCTGGACCAACCACAAGAGAAATGTGCGACTGTCGACGAGACCGTCCGCGTACATGGGTCGTAGTAGTTGCAGACTGGAGCGACTCGAGTTAGCGCGCAGATATGGCTATTTCGGAACCCTACCAGTAAGTGAAACGTGAAACCCATCGATCGCGAGAGTCAGGATCGGACAGCACGCCTTTAAAAGACTGCTTGATGTTCAGTCCCAGACGAGGAGCACTAGGAAGTGCGATTTCAGCAAGCTGTTTCTTGAGGTAGCTCGTCACAACGTTGGTCCAATCAATACTATACTGTGTGGGGTTATAATTTGGTTTGTTCCGCAGTCCCACCTGGAAGACGGTATCAACTGTTATGAACTACTGGGTCTTTCAGCCAACGTACTGTCTCATTCGCACCAAGAACTCTTAGGAACCATATTGCACGTGGGATCGCGACGTTGTTAGACTGCAATAAGTCGAGAAGATCGTGTCCTTTCGCCCCATGCGGTACAGTCTTACCGAATTTATGCAACGGGACGTCATCGTTTGCGAGGTCTGCGAACCAGGCTTGACGTTTTGCATCGTTAAGAGTGACACGAGACGGCATTTTGAACGTCCAGGGACTATCTGCATCATGAACGGAACGACACGCAGGATTCAAAAAATTGAACTCACGGAACGGCAGGCGTGTTCTCGGCACGGCGAGCAAATACCTCACCCATTATGTTCTCCAACTGCGCAAGTACGACATGATCGCAGACACCCTCCCGCTGTGCATTCGACTGGGAGCTCAGAGCTTCTGTTACGCTATAGATCTCTGACTGTAGAAGAGTGAAGGAGGTTCCAATAAAGAGCACTTCTTGTACGTACCTGAACATACGGGTTGAGGATAAATCCGCTCTTGACATTGGTTTCGGACAACACATCTTCATCCTGCCCAGGATACGGAGGATGAAAACCAAGGTAACCTGAGTCCCTGTAATTAGCTCTAGCACATTTTTATGTTTGCATGACTTACCAACATCAGCTGACTTATGGGACGGCGGCACCCATGGGGGCGGACGGGAGTCGTATATGGGAAGCGGAAGTTCGTGCTTCGTGTTACTCTTCATCATAAGGGTAATTCAGAGGGATGCTTCGGACGCGATTGACTTTAATGATACAGAGGTAGGCATATCCGCCAGTCAACAGCGAGGGCTACTAGCAAGTGGCAGTGCTAGGTCTACTGTACTACGCTCTTACCAAAGGCGTTGTTTCACAACATATTCACTAGTATCGCTGCCTCCACCTACAGACGCATCAAAGTTTCGCCATAGACTGAAGCACCCTCCGGAGGTCATCCTGCACACAGCTGATCAGCATATTGGTGAATGTGTAACACATCCTGACTTTCCTCCACCTCTTCCACGATACTGAGGCGGACAAGGTGAGGGTTCCTCTCCGGATCTGTACTGATGCGCTGCTCGACTAGCGACACAACACCCCCAATACTCGTAGCAGGCTTCGAGTAGATTTAAAACACGACCCGGTGATGCTGCAGACTATGACATACCACAAAATATTCGAGAAGGTGCGGGAGTGCGTCTGCCTGGTGTCGTTAGGCAGGCTGGCCATTTCTGCGTCAACGACATACTCCCAAGAATTTGATGCCCGTTGAACGCACGGGGACAGAGAAGGCGGCGTTGTAACCCCCCTCCATTTGCGAGGCGGGGCTAAAACCTCGCTCATTGATACTCCAACGATCCCCCAGGCAAATACGGTCTCTCCATAACTAAGCACCGATTATTAGGCTGGTGCTTGGAACTACCTTGGGGCTCACTTGATCTCTTTCTTCAGCTGTCTTGACAATCAAAATGCCGGAGAAGATCGGAATGGCCTCCAAAGTATTTTGTCCCTGAGGGTACATTTGTAGCTCCTGAAGCTTAGATGCAATCAACGCCAAAACCGAAAGGGTATTGAAGGGGCGGAGGTCCATACGTTGAGTCGACAAGTAGCTTTCCGTCCACTATGTGTATCTAGTGTTGGAAGTAGCTTCAGTAGCTTCAATTCGAATCGCACCGCCTATACCTTGTTTGCATAATACTGGATATCGCTGGTTTCAGTGGGTGTCAGATGTGCAGTATACTAAACCTGGCTCACCAAGACTTGCCTGTAGGATTGAGCGGGATTTTGAGCCAGCACAGGTCGCCTTCCTGATACTCGTCGTCGAGGCCGATGATGGCAGTCTTGTCGGACTTTCCTCTTAGGTAGATCAATAGCATCGTGACTCCCCGCGTATCCTCCGGAGATAGCGATCCGCTTTGGTTGGGAGCTGGGTGAGCCAAATGAGCGAGTGGATCATGTATCAGAGACTCAGAGCTCACTGAGGGAGCAGCAGCCAGACCGGATGCATACATGATGGCGTAACCGTGCTAGAAATTCAATGGTTGGGGTCCTATTAGTGTAACATCAAGTAAATGCGTACGTGTATTTTCCCTAAAGCTTGGACCACCCGTGAGGATACATTCTGTGAGTATCGAGCATACACGTGTTGGTCAGGGTCATTCGGATCGCGGTCAAGAACTGCCTGAAAGCTGCCAGATGTCAAGCATAGCGATAAAGGTACTTGCTCGATGTAGCCGACGTGGATGGTGCAACCTCTGTGCCTGTGGCGTAATCTCCATACCACTCAACTAGCCTAGTACGGGGTCCCTTGGTGACCTGATGAGTCGATATCTTGGATGAGATGCGTCTCGGTGAGAGCACAGGCACGGAGATACATGGAAAGCCGGACAGCCAAGGTTCATCTTTGGACGTTGCTCTGTGAGCGAGGGGAAAAGGTTGGCATTGGTACGTATGTACATGGGTGAGGTGTGACTAGGGAAAAAGGGGGGGAGATGATGGCGGAAGCCCGCAGCGCTTTCCGGTCCGGAACGGGAGCGTGTACCTGTCGGGCCAGTGAGCTGCGGGGCGGGTGGGACCGTCTCGCAGTGGCGACAGGGCTCACGCGCTCGGGACCCCAGGAGTGGAGCTGCGAGGCGCCGGAATGGAATGACGGTGGGAGAGGAGAGGTGGGTGCGACGAGCGGGAACGACTTGGAGGAGTCGAGGACGGGATGTCGCGTGACATCGCTTGTCCGAAGACTTGGCTAACTCGTGCCTCGTCACGCCTCAGTATGACAAAATTTGCGCAGATTCTCTGCCGCCGGCTTACTAAATACGGTAAGTTTTAAGTAAGATAATTGAATGTGCCGCTACTACTTTAGGTTTCTCTTGCTCTTACTGTAGGCACGGCAACCTTGCATGACTTGTTAGACTACTTACATGTAGTTTAACCCAATCAACCGATTGGATCGTATTCGAAGTCGTGCGATGGAGGTTGGCAGTGGTCTTGCAAAATCTCGGACGAGTCTCAGGCTATGTCGCGACTCACCACATTTGAACAGAAATTCTTAGTCTGGTCACCAGACTAAGAAATTCTAGCGCAGTCTTCGAGGTTTTTGAAGATGTCGTTCGTATACTGGCCGGGGATTTCCACACAACTGTACAACCCTTAGAAAAGCTTAAACTCGACATGAGCATCCAGAAAAGATGTAGCTAGTTAAGATATAAGCAACGGTCATAATTTCCACCTTGGTTGGCGCCCCACCAGGAAGGGAAAAGGTGGGCGGTACCTGCGGCACCTTGGACCGCGAAAGATAGGATGAACACCATCACCTGAGTACCCCCATCGAGAGCTGTCAAACTGTTTGAGAATGATTATGCACAGGAAATGATTGGAGAACACACCTGCACCGATAAGGTAGTTATATTTCTGGAACCAACGAGGGTAGCGTGTTCTAATCCACCACTGTGAGAGGAAAGCGATCACGAAATACGACAAGACTGAGGAGTTGATGCCAACGCAAAGGTACCCGATATACGCGCTGAATGACGAATGATGAAAAGGCTGGGTCTGTCGTGTGGAGACTAAACACATACCAAATGATAGGCGTGTAATAATAATCAGCACGGAGCTTGGGCCAATAGCGGTGGACGAGCCAGAATGGCAAAGGCGCAGCAAGCCCGATTATATATGACAGCGGAACCCACTGATACCTCATTCCCGCAGAGAACAGCTGATGACTAAGGCCACCCCATGCAATCGCTTGTGAATTGTATTGCTGAGGTTGCTGGCCAGACCAGATATTCGTTCCTTGCACGGAAAGGAGAATCTCGAATTGGCTGTCGATGATAGAATTCATTAAGACTGGATATAATTTGCATGAGTCTGCCGTAAATGGGGCCAAACTCTCTTACAGTAGTTCAAGATGGCACCAAGAAGAGTACCAATGATCTGGGCGGTGAATGAAGCACGGGGAGGGAGCTTGGCATCTGTTAAGATATCAATCTTTGTTGCTGGTAAGAGATCCCAGGAAGACCTACACTGGCCGATCTTAAGGTCTCGGAGTAGCAGACTGGCTTGTGAAACAGTGTCTAAAATCAAGGTCACTTAAACTGTGTCGTAGGTGGAGGGAGGGATGCTCACTGTAGCTGTACAAAACAAAATACATGTTGGCCATCGGCTTGCCAGGATGTAAATATCCTGCAATCATCTGTACGAAAGTTTCTAATTTACAAGCTTCACTGACACAGATGACCTTGCTCAGAACAGGAGACTCACGGATCGAAAGTCCAATACCCGTAATAGCAAACAATGCTCCAAAGAAGACGATGGACATAATTGCCAGGAGTATGGATATCACGAAGCCCCACCATGGCAATGTGGAGTCGCTCTTGTAGATGACCACCAGAGCCACCACGACAGACACCAAGAAAGTAACATAGTACCAACTATTCGGCACATCAGGGTACTGGAATGCAGAATCATTCGGCATTTGTTGCAATAACAATAATTCGAGGCTCACCTTGAGCATTTGAGCATAATGCGGGTCAATGTCCTCGTCTCCATTGGGCTGTTCCCGCATGCCATCATCCTGCCAGAACCTCCAGTTGACGTTCTGCCACCTAAAGCCTTTCCACCACTTCCGAAGGTTCGATGGTGCCATCCAGCTCCATGCGAGCCGTAGATCGTCGCGGTTCCAGAGGAGTAAGTGGGTAATAGTAGCTGCTAACGACAAATTTGTTGTGAGGAGATATACGACCCAGGTTCCGGCATAGTATGGCAATCCCTGTTCTGCGAGGAGAGTGGGGTCGACTTCGTAATCGGAGTTCAAGATCAATGACTGGTTGTAAATGGTGCCGTTCCCATAGAACAAGAGTTGGGAGAGCTACAAACTGTCATCAGTGGATATGCAGTGTAAAGCATGTCTACGTACGAAGGGGAAGTTCTGGGATTGCCAGATATTCTTGTAAAAGACGCCGACGAACACGACCCTAGAAAAGAAGCATATCAGAAAAGGTCGATGGAGCGTTGAGTCTGTCCGCACATGCATAGTATGTACCCGATGAAGCTGGACAGCTGTTGTGTTGTTAATCAAAGGCATTGACAACATATTCCACTTTTAACTGACCTGGGCCTTTAAGGGAATTGTCATGGGATTGATACCACCGGAGATGTACTATGGATTGGGAATTCAGCCCACAAAATAGTAGCGACAGACTTATCCGAAGACCGACCTGCCAGTCGAAGCAGATGGAAAGAAGACCGAGCCCTTCATTACCATTAGTTCCACCAAACACCCGCGAGACGCTCGCATTGTTTGGTGCCGCAAGGCAGATGATCGACAAGCCAGTGAGAAGGGGGAATATCCATTCTGGGAAGAGCTCCCAAATAAAGATACTGGGGGACTTTGAGGTGAGCTTCTGATCAAAGACACAGGTGTAGGACCTACGCTCCAAAAACGATGTAGAATACCCTGAGTCTACGATGAACATTCGCACCATCATGGAAGAATGCATCAAACATAGATATGAGCGGAAGTACAGTAGGATAAAGCATCTTGGAGGGATACAGTAGAGTTGCTTTCGTTGCAATTCATCAGCCCACTAATTACTGGACCGTTCAAGAAAAACTCACATCTCAGTACGCCCCCGATACCATAGCCAAGGAGCTGGCTAGAAAATAGTAAGAAGATGGAAGCCGCTGGGTTGGGGGTGATGTTGTAATACAGTCGCTGGACGGCAAGGATTTCCGTAGCCAGGGCCGAGTTTGCTGCTGCACTAGCCATTATGATTATGAAGGCATTCTCCTTTTTGTTGAAAGGATGCTAGAGAGGGATGAGATAGATGGTATACGGTCTTTATTACTGCTCACGGGATTTAAGAAGCGGAATCGACCGTGACGGGGGATGAATGCCTCCATTGCAAATCCGAGAATGTAGGAGACGATGGCAAGAAACATCAAGGACACTAAGACGGTTTGCTGGGAGCGAAATGAGACAAATAGAGCGAATGTAGAGAGGATAATTGAGCTTACCGGTTTGAAGTAATAAATCTCCGCTGTTTTGTATGAGAAACAGAGATAATACTAGAAGAGAGATGGACATACCCAAGGAACCGCCGAAGGCAGATAGCCCAAGCCCAAGGAAGAAGGCACGGAAGGTCCATGGGTTGAGCGAGGGGTCATCATCAACGGAGATGACGTGCGTTGCGATTTCACGTTCGCTGTGGAGGACAACATCCGAGGCATCATCTACGGGTGGGTTTGATGCGGCCTCGACGTCTGCCTTGGCATAGTACGACTTTTCATCCTTGTCGAAGGACTTTTCGTCGTTGCTGCTGGGTACTCTGTGGATCGCAGTGGGATAGTCGGGATCGACAGCGGAGACTTGATTATCCATGGGTGGAGACCTTGAGTACGGGTAGTCATTATGAATTCGGCTTGATTTAAGTATGGAGGTCCCCCCCAGGCTATGGCGATTAAGATGCTAAAAATTGCACGAGGATAGCCACGGCAGTCGGACTAGCACCAAGTTTGAACCGACCGACCTTGTGCATTCGATGACGAGACTTGTTGCCTGAAAAACTTTTTATTTAGCACCTCTCCGAGCTTGCCAATAGACATCTCTGCAACGCTGCACCAGGAACGGTACGTTCTCTTGTCCGTGTGATGCCGAGGGCACAGTAACAAAGTGTTCATTAGCTTCTGCCATTGACACATGAGTCCGATGTGGTGCGTATGCACCGTGCTGTGCCGCTCCACCAAGTGCCGACGTGATGCGACCCCGGTCCGGGGGGCTGTCCATGCGCTTGTGTGCTAGTTCGATGCTAGATACTAGTAGCTGAGTGCAGTGCACCCGGGGCGTAATTCGGTAATAGTGACCTACGGTAAATTGCTACTGAAACCACTCAGCCAGAAATTGCGTCCTTGCAATGATAAATGACCAGCTTCTCGTGCAAATTGGCACGTACAACACCAACCTCCAAGCTGGTG